>APFE031037435.1:299885-329203 GCA_000404065.3 Pinus taeda | reverse complement strand
AAGGGGCTTCTAAATTCTTGAGGAAATTTTTGGGAGTAGGGAGGGATGTTAGGAAGCAGGGGAAAGTGGAATCTCAAAGATTGAGTGAGGGGAAAGGGTCGAAAAGGGAAAAACACAGGCCCAACCTAGAAAATTGCCAAGTTGTAGCAAGAAACTAGGGTTTGTGCAAAAATGAGGATTTTCGGGGATCTGAGTATTGGGAAGTGTTTGATAAGGTACATTAAGGATAGGGGAAGGTGTATGAACATCAGGAAACAAGTTTTGCCATTGATTTGACCGTCCAAGAAAAATTGCCTTCAAAACCCTAGGAGAGGGAAATGAACTTGCCAAGGTGCAACTGAAGCATGAACAAGATGTAAAATGACTCATTAGACACTGACATGATAATGAAAACCATATGAATGATGATAGACTCAGCTGAATAGTGACATAGATTGGCATTTGGGCAACTTAAGAAGAAGTTAAAACAAACTCTAGACTTAATGCCTAGTGACCAAATTTTGCTTGAAAACTCACTGAAATGACAAAATTTGACCTTGACACTTCAAAATCACTTTGTAAGAGCATATTTGATCACTGTAGGAAGTCTGGAAAGACTTACACTAACATTGGCTCCAATGGGGATGGTAGCTCCTTGGAGGTGCCAAGAACCTTAGACCTCTGGGAGAGCAGACCAGTGCCTTATCCATTGGGCAATGGAGTCATTATTTTGGCAAACGACACAAGACTTTGATCCATTTATTGAATGAAAACTTGACTGAAAACTGACTGAAACTTAACTGAAGCTTGACTCAAACCGACTCGATGGAAAACTGAAATAACTTGAAAAACTCACTCAACAGACCAAACACAAATGACTCATGACTTGACTTAAAACAACACTTACAAAGCTTATGAAGGGTAGCAGTCCATCAAGATTTGAAATCATGATGACAACCACCTGTGTTTCTTACAAGACAATATACCATCAAACTATATCAAAATGCCAATGCAACCGATCAAGCAAATGCCTTCTTGATTGATTCTCCTGATTAGATCTTCTGGTCAACAATACAAACCTATCCCTGGGCATCCAAAAACATAGCTGACCATGATCTCCTTCATCACTGAACACTGCAATAAACACTATCACTGCTGGCTGCAACAAACTTGCTAGAGGATCGTGAAAAACATGAAGATTGGCCACCGCCACCTCCTGCTGAAAGAACAAGGTTTCCTTTGCTGCAAATTCTGATCTACCTTCATCATGTGCTTCAGTAAAAGTATGCTCATGGGCTTCAAAAAATTCTGAATAAGTAGATGATCAAATCTCCTCTTGTAAAAACATTTCAACACATGAGACATATGAAGAATCTGAAAGGTAATCCTGTATGCTCTGATCTTCTATAGTTTGACAATATGGTAGGTCATCTTCAAATGGTATTACAGCCGGATTATCATCTTTTTGAAGGAAAACATTACCTGGTTGCTGATCTACAAGACAATCATCTTCTTCAACAGAGGAAGAAGTTTTCCCAACACTCTCCTCACTATGTGTGCATTGCAAATCTGCTGTAGCTTGGGCTGTAACAAGACCTTTCAAGAGCTGATCTATCTCCTCTTCAGACAAAGGAGACAATGCCTTTTGTTTCCTTTTGCTTAAACAATGACTATCTTCATATGACAGGGCACTCAAACTATCATTTATTGCTGAATTATTGAAAGGAGATTCATCACTTACTTGCACAAAGATCTCACCTTGCTGTTCATGAACATCTGAATCCAAAATTCTGTCTATGATCTCAACAGCTGAGCTTTCTTTGATTGGTTGCATGCTGCTGCCTTCAGTGGGCAGATCTGAAACAAGCTCTTCTCTTTCAACAATTTTAGCCATATGGACATCTTCAACCTGCTGATCTTGACAAGTATCCCCTAATATTTCTGTGTGCTGCTGAAGTGGATTCTCATACAGGGCTTCCATGATCTCTTCATCCATGAAATTATCATCTTCATAAAACTTCTCAAGGATTTCAATAAAACTATAAGCATGCTTGCAACAGTCTTGAACTAAGTTTAATGATGGATAAGAGTCCTTGTATCTTTCAATGAACATAGCATGAAAATCCTTTAAACAGTAAATACAAGCAGGCGACAAATTTTCATACCATGATTGAGCTGTACCTTCCAGAGTGGCCAAGAATATCTTCATCAAGCAATCTTCCGGAAAATACACCTTCAATTTGCGAATATGCATATGAAATCTGATTAGATGAAGAGCAGCATCCTTCTTACCATCATCTTTAAATGTAGGCAAATTTCTTGACCAATCTACCTTCGGAATTTTATTTGGAAAACCGGGGATGTGATCTCGGCTCAAGGGAGCATATCTTCTTGCGATTTGGTCCATCTTGAAAATCGCAAAGCTACTGATCTATCTGCAGTGAAGTCACCATGAAGCACAGATCGCTGATTTCTCAGTGAAGGAGTCGCTAGTGAAGGATTTCAGCCTGTCAAGTGCCTGATCGTTGTTCACCATCAACAATCAGATCTGAACTTGATATATGTACTGGGGTAAAGTGTCAATGAAGCGCTATGTTCACAAGCTCACGGAGATCGACTGAAGCAGCATTTATCTACTTGCGCTGATGTAAAACAAGAGCGTGTTCGAAGGCTACCTGGCGTATCTTCAGACTCCGTCTAAGACTTATGAAATAACACGTCAATGAGCAAATTACAAATTTGCTCTCCCCAGTATGGTCGCCAATATGTTAGCGTTTGAGATTTCACCTCAGGCTGAGAAGGAAAATCTCAAAGCTACATCAAACCATTTCACCTCGTAGCTAGCCCTACGAGGTATGAGAAGGCTCTCTCGGGTCAGATTCGGTAGATCTTTCAATATGATTAGCTGACCAATTAGGATCAAAGATATTAGGCTAGTAAATTGATAAGGGGGGTTGATTTAAAGATTTTTGGGGTTTTTGGTGGCAATTGGAGGGAGTGCAATTCAGGGTGCGGGGATTGAGCACAGTTTTTGCAGGGGGATCTTTGGGGAAAGGTAGGAGTGAGCGCTGATGCCTTAATCTGAGATGGATGATTAGGAATGATAGAGAAGGAGCTAAAGAGGGCAAACAACCATTTGAATCCTCTCTAGACAGTCGAAAACATAAATTTTGAACAAACTAAAAAGCTGAGCATGTCAAAGCATGAATTCAAACTTTACCACTTCATCTGTCCAAATAGAAGCAAAAGAGAGATGTGGAATACATAAACAAACTTACAAGAACATGTAGAGAACACACCATCAACACAACAATCCACAAGAATCCACAATGATGTCTGCAAAACCCTGGCCTTCCTTTTCTTGAGATAGATGTACAATATACAATAAAGCTTTCTCCCACAAGAGTCCAACCTTCCAACCCCTCAAAATGACTAAGAAAACACATAATATAGGCAAGATAACCTCTTCCCTTACCTCTAGGGGTCGAGCTCATCCTTCTAGGAGCAGTTTGAACTAATTCCAAACTAAGCACTAGATAATAGGCCAGCTCAACAACTTGCCTCTATTACTTAGCTAACTGATTCATGCATTAATTATTCACTTTTTAAATCAAGGAAGCTTCTAGAAGGGTAAAAAGAGATAAAATCTATCAAAGTGTCATGAAAATATTACATTTATCCATCATCTACACTTAAAAATGGTCAACCATAGTCAAAACAGTGTTTTTTTTTGACAAAAACAGGTCAATTCTGTAGTTTAGGTCGCGCCCATTGGCTGCAACTTTTGAGTGGGTTCCACTGGTCCAAATCAGGTGCAAGATGGCTCATTGGAAAGCTTGGTCTGTCTAATTTCCATACCAAGTGGAATTTATGAATTTGGAGTTGTTTTTCCCCCTCAAAAACCTTTTCTCCCAAGGTCACTTTCTGCAATTCTGGCAAAGCTGGCTCACACAGTCGCGCCCCTTTGGTGCAATTTTTGAGTGAATTAAACTGGTCCAAATCAGGTGAAAGATGGCTCATTGGAAATCTTGGTCTGTCTACTTTCCATCCCAAGTGGAATTTCTCAATTTGGAGTTGATTTGACCTATTGAAAATCAAATCTCCCAAAACTGGTCAAAAAGTGTCAAATGAGGCTGCCTGAAAGAAGAGTGCTGTTGCAGTCAACTTTTGAATGCCTTCCTCAACCCCAAATTGAGCTCATGATAGCTCATTAGAAATCTATTTGTGTCTAGTTATCATTTTAGCCATCAAGAAAATCATTTGGCCAACCAATATAGGAGAAAACTTGATTTTTCCAAGGTCACTTCAGAGGTGTCTTTGATTCTCCCGAGGCAACGGTATTCTTGACATTTCTTTAAAACCATGACACCTGTGAAAAAAGTGAAAGAGGTTTTTCTTCTTTGGCATGTTGTGGACAAAAAATCTCTCAGTTTTCCAAAATTCATCTCTGACTACTCTGAAACATCATTTGAGTGAAACTTGCCCTGATGTGTGAAACAAGGAATTTGGTCGAAATGAAGCGAAATGAAGGGGATAGGGGGCTTCTAAATTCTTGGGGAAATTTTTGGGAGTGGGGAGGGATGTTAGGAAGCAGGGGAAAGTGGAATCTCAGAGATTGAGTGAAGGGAAGGGGTCCAAAAGGGCAAAACACAGGCCCAACCTAGAAAATTGCCAGGTTGTAGCTAGAAACTAGGGTTTGTGCAAAAATGAAGATTTTGGCGGATCTAAGGGATGGGAAGTGTTTGATAAGGTACATGAAGGATAAGGGAAGGTGTATGAACATCAGGAAACAAGTTTTGCTGATGTTTTGACCATCCAAGAGAAATTGCCTTCAAAACCCTAGGAGAGGGAAATGAACTTGCCAAGGCACAACTGAAGCATGGACAAGATGTAAAATGACTCATTAGACACTGAAATGATAATGACAACCCTATGAATGATGATAGACTCAATTGAATGATGACATGGATGGGCCTTTGGGAAACTTTGAAAAGAGTGAGAGCAAACCCTAGACTTAATGCCTAGTGACCAAATTTTGCTTGAAGACTCACTGAAATGACAAAATTTGACTTTGACACTTCAAAATCACTTTGTAAGAGCATGTTTGATCACTGGAGGAAGGCTGGAAAGACTGAGGGGTTCAATAAGTGGACTCTATAATCTTGGCTAGATCGTCAGTTTCTTCTAAAGAGTCTCCCACTTTGCAAAGACAAAAACATCAAGGTAAATTCATAACCCTCTTTTCACATAACAACATTTTAATCCAAGTCTCAGTGAGTTCAAATACTTACCTCACGGTCCTTTAAAGATCCTTCGCTCTACTTCACTATAGCTGATATTCCTGTCCATTTCGAAATAAGTCACAAAGCTTCCCAATGTGTGGTCAACCCAATGATCCACCGCCCATGTGATATTTCTCCCTTATACTTCTAGACGTCACGCCAATTCATGAGTCCACACTATAGGGCCTTCGAGCCTCGACGTTCCTTGACTATCAACTAATTTAGACAACCGCTTGTATAGTTCTTCAGGGAAAAAAACAAAAGAATGTGTCGATCTCATCCGTGTATAAAAATCTCTGCAACCAATGTTCCTGGGATAATTTAGGGCTCCTATTCTCTTGAGCTGTGAATGTGTGCAATTGCCGATAAATCCACTTATCAAGCTCTTTCTTTATCGAAAGCCATTTACCGAACATCTCTTAGAAAGATCTCGGTCCCGACAACAGAACCTTTTGTTGGGTTAAGAGTTGTTCATGCCAAACCACAAAACCCTCAACTGTTGGCCCTTCTGGTAACAACTTGTGTAACACAGGCTGCAGTCTTACCTGAAGTAGTACTGAGGGATGCTAGAACCAGGTTTCTGCATTTAGAGATATGTGATAAGTGGTCTCTTAGTCTACACAACCTCAGATCTTCCTTCACACAGATCAATATCTTCCTAGAGCTTGTCACTGTATCTAAGTTAAAAATGGATTCTAGACCTTCGTGAAGGTCTACGGTCAGTCTTTGCGGACCTTAAATAGACAATTTATCTAATTTCGTGCATCAATAAACAACCCTAGATCTAAGTATGCGCATATCTATTCAATTTGTTAAAAGGCATAGCATAATTAACTATTTTCTTCATGAAATAGGATAACTACTTAAATAATGCATTAATAACACAGGTTCAGTGACTTTGCGCAACATTCATTCATTATTACATAAAATCATAGCATTAAGCAACAAAATATAACATAAACAGATTCAACAAAAATATACAATAATTATTCAAAAGTTGTCCTTATTGATCTTCAATGTTCAGATTACAGAATCTTCTACCCTGCGCACTTAGCTACAGGGGTCTGCGCACTCAGCTGCGAACTCTATCCAAGCCTCCTACACACTCAACTACAGACTCTATCCAAGCCTCCTACACACTCACCTATAGGAGCCTTCCATTCTTCACTTAAGCATGGGAAATAGAGCCTTCCTGCCTTAGCACTTTCCCAAGACAACAAAAACCTTTCAGCATGCCCAATTATCTATCAAAAGTTATCTCTAAGAATCGTTATGACTCAACTATTTATAGTTTTTTTTCATACAATACCATCATCCATGGACCATGGGTGAGTCTTAAAACCGACTTAATTATCTATCCAAACAAGGGGCTAAGGCCCCTTTGACACCTATCTATCCACGCGCTCCACATCCACATATCGCAGAGACTTTACATATTTTACAAAAACATGTACGAAATTTGGGTTTACTAACCCCAAAATTGACCCTAGGGTCCTATCCCAACAACAGTGCCTAGAGCTCACATCCCAGCTTGAAATGTGCTCTGCACAATTTCAGAGTCTTTTCCTCTTTCCCAACCACCTGAACCCAAAAACAAAAGATAATGCATCATGGTAAACTAGGAGATTTTTGGATTTGATGTCATCTCATCATGGGTGATTGCAGATATAGGTACATAGATGAGACATGGCACGATGAAGAACGAGATGAATAAGGAGCTCATGCTAGGAGACTTATTCATGAATGGACAAACACATGGAGCATGCCAAGTAAAAGTGAAGGAGACATGAACGTGCAACATCAAGTGAACACCAAGACCATCGAAGACTCCACACACCTTGCCATGTGGAGGTGAAGCTATGATACACCAAGAGCATATCCATCACTCAGCAACACTGTAGCTCGACATGGAAACAACCAGCAACATGAACATACTAGCTTTATCGTATTGAGCCATGTCATGAGTCATCTCGGCCACATCACTACTGTGGGCCATACTATTGTAATCAATGTAATGTAATGTGGAAGTCCAAGTGACCCACATTTAAAGTTGAAGAGTCATTTAAGTAAAATAGTCATGAGGGAAGTCGAACAGTCACAAGGGTCAGTTTCACCCTTGCCTATATATACCCCTCATTTGTACATGCAAAGGACTTTTTCACCTTGGCTCCTCCCACATAGCCTTGAGAGTCTGTAGTCTTTTCTTTGAGGAGCGAGAAGTGGCTCCAAGACCCCTCTATTGAGGTTAGTGATGTAATGGTGTACAGATGTGTCCTGGAACTTTCTCTTAATTAAGAAGCTTGTTAACATGCTAACACGTTTTCACACATGTATTGTATTTGTTTGTAAGTCTATTCTTTGGACACTTGTAATGCATGTTGCTTTAACCTGTATTAAGACAATTGAACTATTTTGGTTGTTTTAGTACATATGCCATTGGAAATGTGTTGTATAAGTTGTTAACATTGTCTCACCCGTGTAGGATATCCCACTAGACAATCGACAAGTTCATTCTTATAAACTTGTTATAATGCCCATTGCACTCGTGTGGACTATTCTGCTTGGTGTTGTACTTGCTATCTGTTCACCTTGTGTTTGTGACTTCCACATCCATGTGGACTATTCCGTTGGAAGATGCGCATGTCCTGTTGTGTTGTGTGTCTCTAGCAGAGTTGGGACATTCCCTTTCAACCTAAGACTCAATTCCACCCTCTCCATCTATAGTGAAAGGAGTTTGACACAAGCGACAGTAAGCACTCACCAGGCATGCAAAACTCGCTATTTGAAGACTAAGAAAACCAATCTCATGTGCTAACAAGAAAGAGCTAAGGCATATATTTAAGATAATGGCAACCATGCCATCATACTGGATGGAACTCCTACAACAAATAGTGTGAGGTCTAGTTGGGACTTCATACCTGAGAGATCCCCTTAATGTTGGCAGGTCCAACACCATCAACAAATGGATAATGAGGATTTAAATCCTGAACCTCAAAACACATTAGATGATGAATACATTGATGAATATTGTAGGAGATTTATAGATTTTATGCAGGAAGAGTTGCACAATAAGTATGATTTAAGATCAAGGAAGATATCAAGGACTCAAGATCATGTAGAGTACCAATCAAATCCAAAATTTTAACAGTCTCTGCCAAAAGTGGATGAAAAGGGGAAGGATACTTTAAGAACAATCCTAGTGAATCATTAAGGAGAGAGTTCTAGAAGCCAACAGATTAAGGTGACATAGAAAAAAGTTCAACAACCTTTAGTCAGTTAGAAAAATGTGCAAAAGGAGAAGTCAACAGAGGAGGAACAATCTAAATTAATGAAGGGGGGTCATTCTTTCAATATTTAGAAAGAATTGGAGAAGATCAAAATACCTATTCCATTGTCTGAGTTGGTGATGAAGTCTTCTTATAAGAAGAAGATTTTAGATTTTATCAATTTATCTCAAAATAATAATGCAACAGACATAATCAATTTGTAGGAGGAGAGACCAATGGTGATGTTTTGCCCTCATGTGGAGGAACAAAATTCTTCAACTCCTCCTTTTTATATTTCTCTTTTAATACATACTTTTATTCTTCATAATTGTATGTTGGATTTAGGGGCTTCTCATAATTTGATTCCTCTCTCAGTGACTAAGCCGCTAAACCTCTAGATTACAAAACCATACAAGGATTTATATTCCTTCGATTCCAAAAAATGTTAAGTGTGTGGGACTTATTAAGGATATTATGGTTTCTCTAGCTCAGATTCTGTCCAAAAGTATTGTAATGGATATTGTTGTTGCAGACATCCAAGCCTGATTTAGAATGCTTCTTTCTAGATCTCGGGGAGCTAACCTGGTAGGAACATTGAAAATCGATTTCACTTATGCAATTATTCCAGTTTTTGGGGGTGAAGAAAGAAGGTTGTATAGGGAGTTGAGGTTTATAAAAACCATCACAAAGGAGGGCTCTAGTAATTATCCTATTTATAGTTGAGAAAAAGATGTTTTTTCCCATTTCATGTTGAGAGTATTTGAAGAAGTTTTTGAGGATACATGGGTGCAGGTTCCTAAAACAATTCAAAACAAGGAAGCAATAGTAAGTGGTTTTTGGAATTTATATTTTGATGGAGCATATTCAAAGGAAGGGAATGGTGCATGGGTTCTTTTACTTTCCCCTATAGGTGATATTATTCCCTTTTATTACAAATTAGAATTTGATTCTACAAACAATATAATAGAGTATGAGGCTCTGATTATTAGTTTACAAGCTACTAAACATATGGGGATAGAATGCATTTCTATCTTTGGAGATTCTGAACTAGTTGTGAAGAAAGTCAGAGAACAGCGTCAGACAAGACATCTAAGGCTTAGAGGCTATCCTAATGAATTTTAAGATCTAGTGGATAATTTCTTTTTAGCTTTTAATATTCAATTTATGCTAACTTAGGGATGAAAAAAAATTGGTTAATTCAATAGAAGTGGCAACCAACACTTTTAAGCCCCCACTAGATCCAAAGTTGAGGTATGAAGTTGAAATTCGCAGTAGACCTTCTATACCAGAAAATATCAAATATTGGTAGGTATTTGAGGATGAATAATAGATTAAAAGGTTTTTGTTAGTAATAGGGAAGTTATCTAATTCCAGGATTGATCAATAAATGGGAGATGAATATGTACCAAAGGAGGAAGTTGAGGATGAATTTCCTTGGAAAGATTCTATGGTAGGTCATAAAATTGTCCAATTCAAGAGTAATGTGATTCCCAAAGGTTTGGTACCCTTGGAAAATTTGTTTTATGTAAATGATATTGTTATAAATGTTAGTAAGAAAAACTGGGATAATGATGTTGAAGATTGTAGTCTTGGAAATGAACAACACCCTAAACTTGTGAAGTTGGCAAAGGGCACCCCTCAAGAATATAAGCACAACTATGTAGATCTGTTCAAAAGATATGTTGATGTTTTTGCATGGTCTTATGAAGAACTCAAAACTTATAATAAATACAACATTCAACATAAGATCGCTTTGAAGTCAGGGCCAAATCCATACAAACAAAAGTTGAGACAAATTAATCCTTTACTTTTTCCTTCAATAGAGAAAGAAGTGAAGAAAGTATTGTAGGCAAAGATAATTGTTCCTCTCAGATATTCAGTCTGGGTAGCCAATCTAGTGCCCATGAGCAAGAAAAATGGGGAAATTGTATACTGTATAGATTTCATAAATCTAAATTCATCATCACTGAAGGACAATTATCCTATGCAAAGATGGATCACATCCTACAAAGAGTGACAATATCATCCATATTTTCCATGATCGATGGCTTCTAAGCTTATAACCAAATTTTAGTGCACCCAGATGCACCCAGATGTCTAGAAAAAAATAGCCTTAACAACTCCATGGGGGACATTCATGAATGAAAAAATTCCATTTGGGTTAATGAATGATGGTTAAACCTTTTAGAGGGCTATGGAAATTTCCTTCGTGGGAGAAAAAGATAAATTTATGGTTATTTATTTAGATGACATTACAATGCTTTCCAGATCAAATGATGAGAACTTGAAGCACTTACAATAGACTTTTGAGAAGTGTAGATGGGCTATCACTAAATCCAAAAAAATATCACTTTTATTTGAGAGAAGGGAAGTTGCTTGGGAATATTGTATCCAAGAAAGGGGTAAAAATTGACTCAAAATGAGTTGAAGAAATCAAGAATATAACTTCGCATAGAAATAGAAAATAAATTCAAGTTTTCTTGGGAAGAATCAATTTTCTCAAGATATTTATTCCCAATTATGTAGATATTGTGAAACAAATTACTCACATGTTAAATAAAGATGCAGAGGTAAAATGGGATCCAGCTTCTAGAGAATATTTCACTAGAATTAAAGAAGATTTTGGAGAAGCTCAAATTTTGGTGAGTCCAGATTATAATAAAGGATTCCAAGTTTTTTTCCTTTGCTTCACCTTTCACCATTGTAGTTGTACTTCTATGGAGAAATCATGACAACAAGGAACAACCAGTGGCCTTTTTTAGTAGTGTTAAGGGATGTTGATTTGAAATATAACATCCTGGGGAAATAAACTTATGCTTTGTTGAAGGCTTTGAAAGCTTTTAGGACATATATTCTGCAATCTTCGATCACTGCATATGTACCTAACTATATAGTTAAAGATGTTTTAACTCAAAGTGATAGTGAGGGAAGAAGGGGAAAATGGATAGACAAGATTCATGAATATGATATGGACTTCAAACCAAAAAAATTAATAAATGGGCAGGGATTAGAAAAGATCCTGACATAAGAAAATTTCCAAGCAATGGGGAATAATTTTCAAGTTGAATTTTCTGAGTCAAAGACAAATAATGAAAATGGAAAAGAGAATGAACAAGATAACATAATTCAATATAACTATCTCTTCTCTGATTAATGTAGAAACATTGTTCATTACTTATCATTTATTAGTTATCCAACTTCCCTTGACAGAAAATAAATATGCCCTTAGATTGAAAACTCAAAAGTATGTGATAACAAATGGTAGATTATAATGGAAAGATCGTGTTGGTGTTTTATTTCTTTGTCTGAAAAAGGGAGACACACTAGAGATTTTTATTGAATATCATAGATGTCTTCGCGGTGGCCATTATAATTGGAAGGTAACAACACATAAAATATTGAAATATGGTTTCTATTGGCCTTCTTTATTTTCAAATGTTTTTAGGCTAGTTAGAAGTTCAGTAACAAGTGCCAACTTTTTGCTGAGAAGAAAAAATTGGCACCTCTTGATTCTTGTATTTTTTTGAGTAACCTTTCAGATAGTGGGGATTAGATTTCATTGGGGAGATAAATCCACCTTCCAATGGAAAGCACAAGTGGATCTTAACAACCACTAATTATTTTATGAAATGGGTGGAAGCAATTCCAACCAGGAAAGCAACTGATACCGTGGTAAATAAGTTCCTGGAAGAATATATTTTTTGCAAGGTTTACTGTCCTAAGAAGTTGGTTACAAACAATCACCAAGTATTCAAATCTACAAAATTAATTAATTTCTGGCAGAATTACAATGTTATTCTTTCTTATTCCACCACCTATTATCCTCAAGGAAATGGGTTGGCAAAGTATTCAAACAAAACTCTGGTAAGAATACAGAAAAAATTTGCAGATAATAAGAGGAATTGGGATCTTAGGTGAAGTTTTCCTTGTGGGCCAACAGAGTGACTACCAAAAGGTCTACTCGTAAGTCACCCTTTGAGTTAGTGTATGGTACAATGACTTTTTTTCCTAGCCAACTAATTAATCAATAGTTTCACTCATTCAAGATGCTAAGGGGGAACCTAATGAATTAACTCGAAGGATTAACTAGCTAGTAGAACTCAATGAGAATAGAAAGCAGGTGATTGAAAATATAATCAACTACCAAGAAAAGATAAAACTTTTTTTTGAAAGAAAGGATAAGGAGATAATGTTTCAACCTAGAAATCTTTGTCTTGAGGTGGAATGTTAGAAGGGAAGAAAAAGGAAAGCATGGAAAATTCAATCTCCTATGGTTTGGACCTTTCAAAATAGCAGAAGTTGGATCTAACAATACTTTCATTATGGAAAATTTGGAATGGGAACTACTGCAGTTGCCTGTCAATAGGCAATATTTGAAACACTACTTTTAGCATTGAGTATATTAATCTATTTCATTGTAAATACCGACTCGATCACTATAAGTACTCTATAAGTTTTTCATTGTAATGTTCTACACTATAATATGACTACATGCCTGAAGTGAAGGCACTAATATGCGGTTCTTAGTGTTTTTCTCTAAAACACTATCCATAGGTGGAGCAAGATGTTGGAGCTCGTTTTCACTATGTCAAAAATGTGAAAAAGAAAAAATGATATGATGCAAAATTTATCAAAGCATGTGCTTGGTGGGGACTTGACATGATTCAAAGAAGATTTAAATGAGTGAAGGGTTAAATGGTGGGCGCATTTTTCGTTTCGCTTCAACAACAATGTCGGGTCTTCTCCACAGAGGAAACCCGACATCACAACTTGCACAAATGATATAGATGGGGGTGCCTTCGTAAACTAATCAGTGCTAGATCACTGACTCTTGATCAATGATAAAGATCTAGTGCAAGATCACCTAAGGATGGTCCCACTTACCACCATGGGTTCTCTCGTGAACAGTAAAGGGTTACCACCTTGGCTTTTCGGCAAGTGAGCATGATTGGTATTCATCATTGAAACCTCATCACCACATCATCTGAGTCCACCATGTCACCCCTGTAACATCATACACATCATCATTTCTACGTCACTCCGTACTCCCTTCACCTCCACATTTAATCCCATTTTCCATCACACTTTTCTCATTTTCCCATAAAATTTCATTTTCCACTCCTAGAACGTACATTGTTTGTTCTGTTCATGTACATCAACAAGAATGTCAACGTCTTCCAACTTGTAAAATTTGGATTCCAACATCAACATTTTGTATCTAGGTATTTATACATTGTGTTCACCCACTCATTCCATTAAAAATGTCAAAGAAAGCTTCCTTGACCAAATTTGCAACTCACATTCCACTCATGGACATAGAAAGGGATATATTTGACCCTATTTGCTCCCTAAATTTGATGGAACTTTTCCAAAACATCCTAGAAATCCAAATTGATTCCCCTATATACAATGCAGTAGTAAAATTATGCCTTTTCTCTGCCATAATTCCCCATACATATGTTTATCTAGAGTTCATCACTTGGCTAGCTTCTGCATTGTATCCCCATAAATGTTTTGTAATGAATGCAGTAGGAGAACATATCTTTCAGGCCTCCGCCCTTCTAATTTAGCAAGCTCTAAACTTTCTCTCTTTAGAACATTACACTGCATTTATAGAAGAAACCTTGGTAGAAAATTTTCAAAACTTGTCTATAAGACTATACCCAATTATTATTTTATCTTATGCCTTCAAGATAGGTTGTATCTACTGAACCAACTCAGTTTCCCCTGGAAACTTTTGATAAGAATGTTAAGCCAATTTTACAAATAATTGTTGGGGTTTTGGGAAGGGATGATACTTCTGTGGTCATCGTGTTATGTTAGGGATGCTCAATTGAATCATGAAGCCTGAAAATATCCACCATCAATCCTTGCTTACAAACAACGTGGTTGAGAAAAACCCCAAAAGGCACACATAATATACACTTATTGAAGTTTAGCGGGATATGATATATTCAACATGTATCCAGCATGAGGCACAGACTCACAAAATGGTGCTTCACCAACCCAAACATAGTCCAATCATTGAAATATACTTCCAAGAACTTATGAATAAATTCCTTGAACGCCGCGATCACTACCTGAAAAAAGATAACATGTGTGTTCTTCAATCTGAATGGCATAATTTTATAGTAAAAGCAACCCCACTCTTTCATGAAGGTTGTTTTTCTTCTATCCTCCGGTGTGATCTTTATTTGATGATAACTCAAAAACCCATCAGTAAATGAATATGCTTTTTTTCCTCCAACAGTCTCTAATACTTCTTCAGTAAACGGTGTCGGAAATGGGTCATGCACACAGGCATCATTCAAATTTCGTAAATCTACGCATATGCGGATTTTTTCCTTCTGTTTCTTTTCTTGGACAACCATTGGGCTTACCCAATTGGATTATTCTATAGGCTCAATAATGCAAGCTTCTAGCATCTTATCCAGTTTTAGGCGCACCTTTTCCTTATACTTTGGATTCAATCAATAAGGTCACTGCTTAATAGGCTTCACATCTGGTTTCAATGTAATCTTCATAACGCCTAGATATCTGACAATCCCTTTCAAATCCGAAAAATTTGTTGGGAACAAATCCTTGTACTCGTATAGCAGCTCGACTAAATTATCAATGATATCTTTGTCCCAATAATCCCCTGTCTTCGCATACCTGGGTTCTTCTTCAGACCCAATGTTTACCTTTCAAATTCTCAGAGGCTTTGATATATTTGGGTTCGCCACCTTTGGTCCTTCGACCTCGCGTTGTCCTTCGGTCTCAAGAATGGTAATATTCCACGAGTCATCCTCTTATTCAACAGTCACATTATAGCATTCCAACACATGGCATAGTTGTGTACTCCAATCTAGTTGAGTCCATACTACTAATTCCTTTAGCGTTATGAATATAGCTACATTAATTTCTTGTAGCGCCTCATCGATGCTCTCAAACCCATCCTTGAAGCTAAACGTTAGTATAAAAATTTCCCTTAAAACATCCCATTCAGTCATTCCGTGGTGAAGCCTCATCTCCAAATAAAAGTTCATTGGGATAGTATCTAACATATCAAAGAATATATGCACCCATTCTGGTTGTGGTTATGTTCCCCAGGCCTTAGTCCATTTTGCTAAATGATCGCGTGGATCATCCTTTCCACTATATTTTTCTGTCATCCTAGTGTTAGCGTAACCAAAACTTAAAGTCATCATTCTATGGTATTATCTCCATCCAGCAAATCTCTCCTTGTGCATACCCCACCAACGGGCAAGCATAGCATGTAGTGCCAATTCCAGTGCTTGGAATCAATCCTCTTATGTTACTTCCTTTTCAAATTCAATTAAAAACAATTCCACTCAGTCAACCCATCATAATGAATAAGGTTTCTTACCTCAGTTGAAACACACCTTAACAACTTGGTTATCATGTTCTAGCAGAGCGTAGATACTTCATGCAACCTATTCTGCCAGTTTTCAAGCTATTCATCTGAATTTGAGGTGCATGAGCTATCCCTGTCCCATGTGATTCATCCATCTGTAGTAGGATTGATCCAATCCTCATCTTGCGTTGTTATCTTGTATATCTAATCGAGATCATTGTCAATTTGTACATAGTCGTGCACAGGTTCAGTTTAACACATTCCTTCTGTAGGGTCTAATGGTACTACCATCCTGAGTGACTTCTCAAAGGACATCTTTTGCTTTTTCAAGTTGATTAATCCATTCATATCAATATCCCAGTCGATTCCTAGTAGTGCGGGGTATGGGTTATTGTCATCAACTATCTCAATGACCTCAAAATTAGCCAACGCACTCGCACCCTCAATGTCCACTGTTATGCCATATAAGCACCCCATCAAAATAATGTTATGCTGATTTTCCATGCGCAACTGGATAGGAGACCACTGCAGCGCAGGTCTCCCCTTCCCTTCCCATGCTTTCTTAAATACGAAATTCGGATTAGACCCCAAATCTAAGATTACGTGGTCCATTTCATATTCACCGATCTACATGGTTAACCTCATCTCACACCCCACTCATGCCTTATGCTTACCAAAATTTCTAACTGTGTGTTGCTCCGTAGGAGTCTTTTCCTTATTGGCACACTTTTCTAGTAAGTCTTGCAATCCTTCGACTGCTTTTTGATTGCACAGAAGCTTCATACAAGTCTTCAAAAAGGTAGCTAGTATTGAAGGATCTACTTCTTGAGTCATATTAGTCTCAAGCCTTTTCTCCTGACTTATTTAGATGGAGGCCTCAGCAAAGTTCTTCTTTACTTCCAAGAACGTTTCTTTACCGTGATTTAGATCAAAGTCGACTTCCCTCTCAGGAGCCTTGCATACCCATTCCCCCTCCTCAAGATGCTTACCTTTATCCATGCCAGTTGTTATACCATTTCTTAATACAATATTTATGTTTTGATCCTCTTTGCGAGGCTCAACCCTCATCATCTCAAAGTTCTGTGTAGGCTGCTAGGCTACGCCTTCTTTTCTTGCATCTTTTCCATAAGGAATAGACATTCCTCTATGATATAATCAAAATTTCGGCAATACTGACATGAGGGATGCATGGGATTTGGACAATCGTGCGGGAAGTTCCCTGCTTCACCACAAGTATAGAAAATTACCTGCCCATGCCCTCGTCTTTGTCCAACACCTCTTCCTCGTCCTCAGCCTTGGAATCCTCCAAGCCTTGCTCCCATGCTTTGATCCTGAGGCTGACTTTATGCCTACATTCTGTAGGTAGGGTTCCTGTCCATCATCAACTCATAACTTCTACAATGGATTTCATCATGCCCTACTGAATTACAAAAATTGCAAAATAACTGTTGAGGGGTCTATACAAATTACTGCAATAGATGGCAGTGATCCATAGCATGTTTTCCTATAACCTGGCAAATAGCGCACCACAGTGCAGCTCCCATGTTGATTCCAACATTTCTCTTTGGCTTCAGGGGAACAAGTCCCCCCCCTATGATATAGTTCTTAAACACTGGGAAATGATTCTTATCATGTCCATGGATTTTACATTTTAGATACCAAATCTTAGTGCGCACCTTCGGCTTCCCTTCCCTTCCCTTTTTCAAGCTCTGCAACTCCAAGTGCAAGCTCTCCAGTTGTGAATGAATTTATTGCACCCCAAGGCTTATATCTAGAATAAGTGATGCATGCAGCCTCATCGCAATATCCAAAACTTCTACTTGCTTTGCTATCTTCTATTGTGATAGAGGTATTCTTAAATGTGACAAAACTGAAGCTATAAATCAGTCACGATGATGGGTATCTGAGATTTTCATATTAGCCTATCTGATCTGGCACTTCAACCTCTGATCAAAGTCCTAAGGAATCCCATCGAATCTCATTCAGATCTCCTTAAATTCAATTACTGACTATGCCTCTAACTTAGGCCTACTAAACTCCTTATTCAAAACTAGCTGGGTATCTGCCAATGATGCGTTGGGGTTATCAGTGCAATACCTGATATACCATGTTAATGCGCAGTCCTGAAAGGTTGTAACCAACTGTGATTTCTTAATATTGTCATTAGTAACCTGCTGAGCTGTCCACACAGCTCCTAAAATAAACCAAATTTGTTCCAGGTCTTCATCACCCATTCCTTTAAAACTCAACATCTTCATCACATTCGCCATGTTGAATGGTAGAAGTGGAGGTGGAGGAGGTGAAGGCATAGGTGTATGAGGTGGAGGTGGAGGCAAAGGTGGAGTGGATGGATGAGATATCCTTGGAATACCATGAGTTATTAACTGAATGAAACTTCGCGGCATATTCAGCACTACCCTTTCATCGTCACTTGAAGGGTGTTCAATAAGTGGACTATATAATCTTGGCTAGATCCTCCATTTCTTCTAAAGAGTCTCCCACTTTGCATAGACAAAAACATTGAGGTAAATTCATAACCCTCTTTTAACATAACAACATTTTAATCCAAGTCTCAATGAGTTAAAATACTTACCTCATGGTCCTTTAAATATCCTTCGCTCTGCTTTGCTATAGCTAATATTCTTGTCAATCACGAAATAAGTCACAAAGCTTCCCAATGTGTGGTCAACCCAATGATCCACCACCCATGCAATATTTCTCCCTGATGCTTCCAGACATCATGCCAATTCAGGAGTCCACACTATAGGGCCTTCGAGCCTCGACGTTCCTTGACTATCAACTAATTTATACAACCACTCATTTAGTTCTTCAAGGAAAAAATAGAAGAACGCGTCGATCTCATCCGTGTATAAAAATATCTGCAACCAATGTTCCTTGGATAATTTAGGGCTCATGTTCTCTTGAGCTGTGAATGTGTGCAATTGCCAATAAATCCACTTATCAAGCTCTTTATTTGTTGGAATCCATTTACTGCACATCTCTTAGACAGATCCCCGTCCCGACAATAGAACCATTTGTTGGCTTAAGGGGGCCTGACCTAGGTTAAAAGTTGTTCATGTAACCAACAAAACCCTCAACTGTTGGCCCTTTGGGCAACAACCTGCGTAACGTAGGTTGCGGTCTCACCCGAAGTAGTATTGGGGGATGCTAGAACTAGGTTTCTGCATTTGGGGATATGTGATAAGTGGTTTCTTAGTCTGCACAACTTCGGATCTGCCTTCGCACAGATCAATATCTTCCTAGAGCCTGTCACTGTATCTAAGTTAAAAATGGATTCTAGACCTTCACGAAGGTCTACGGTTAGTCTTTGCAGACGTTAAATAGACGATTTATCTATTTTCGTGCATCAATAAAAAACCCTAGATCTAAGTTCGTGCAGATCTATCCAATTCGTCAAAAATCATAGCATAATTCTTCACGAAATAGGATAACTACTTAAATCATGCATTAATAACATAGGTTCAGTGACTTTGTGCAACATTCATTCATTATTACATAAAAGCATATCATTAAGCGATAGAATATAACATAAACAGATTCAACAGAAATACACAATAATTATTCAAAATTTGTCTTTATTGATCTTCAATGTTCAGATTACAGACTCTTCTACCCTGCGCACTCAGCTGCGGACTCTATCCAAGCCTCCTACGCACTCAACTGTGGACTCTATCCAAGCGTCCTACGCACTCAACTGCGGACTCTATCCAAGCCTCCTGCACACTCACCTACAGGAGCCTTCCCTTCTTCATCTAATCATGGGAAGCAGAGCCTTCCTACCTTAGTACTTGTCCAAGACAACAAAAACCTTTCAGCATACCCAATTCTCTATCAAAAGTTATCTCTAAGAATCGCTATGACTCAACTATTTATAGCTTTTTTTCATACAATACCATGGTCCACAGACCATGGGTGAGTCTCAAAACCGACTTAACTATCTATCCAAACAAGGGGCTAAGACCCCTTTGACACCTATCTATCTACGCGCTCTGCATCCACATATCACAGATACTTTACATATTTTACAAAAGCATGTACAAAATTCGGGTTAACTAACCCCAAAATTGACCCTAGGGACCCTATCCCAACAGCAGCGCCTGGAGCTCACATCCTGGCTTGAGATGTGCTTTGCGCAATTTCATAGCCTTTTCCTCTCTCCCAGTCATCTGCACCTGAAAATGAAAGATAATGCATCATGGTAGACTAGGAGATTTTTGGATTTGATGTTGTCTCATCATGAGTGATTGCAAATACAGGTACACGGATGAGACATGGCATGATGAAGAACAAGATGAACAAGGAGCTCATGCTAGGAGACTTGTTCACCAATGGACAAACACATGGAGCATGCGAGGTAAAAGCGAAGGAGAGACATGAATGTGCAACATCAAGCAAACACGAAGACCATCGAAGACTCCGCACACCTTGCCATGTGAAGGTGAAGCTATGGTACACCAAGAACACATCCATCACTCAGCAGCACTACAACACGACATGGAAACCACCAGCAACATGAACATACCAACTCTATTGTGTCGAGTCATGTCATGAGTCATCTCGGCCACATCACTATTGTGGGCCATAATGTTGTAATCAATGTAATGTAATGCGGAAGTCCAAGAGATCCACATTTAAAGTTGAAGAGTCACGTAAGTCAAATAGTCATGAGGGAAGTCGAGTAGTCACAAGGGTTAGTTTCTTCCTTGCCTATATAAACCCCTCATTTGTACATGCAAAGGACTTTTTCACCTTGGCTCCTCCCACATAGCCTTGAGAGTCTGTAGTCTTTTCTTTGAGGAGTGAGAAGTGGCTCCAACACCCCGCTATCGAGGTTAGTGATGTAATGGTGTACGGATGTGTCTTGGAACTTTCTCTTAATTCAGAAGCTTGTTAATAGGCCAACACGTTTTCACACATGTATTGTATTAATTTCTAAGATTATTCTTTAGATGCTTATAATGCATGTTGCTTTAACCTGTATTAAGACAGTTGAACTATTTCGATTGTTTTAGTACATACGCCATTGGAAATGTGTTGTATAAGTTGTTAACACTGTCTCGCCCGTGTAGGATATCCCACTGGACACTCGACAGGTTCATTCTTATAAACTTGTTATAATGCCCATCGCACTCGTGTGGACTATTCCACTGGGTGTTGTACTTGCTATCTGTTCACCTTGTGTTTGTGACTTCTGCATCCATGTGGACTATTCCATCGAAAGCTGCGCATGTCCTGTTGTGTTGTGTGTCTCTAGTAGAGTTGAGACTATTCCCTTTCAACATGAGACACAATTCCACCCTCTCCATCTACAACGAAAGGAGTTTGACACAAGCGACATTAAGCACTCACCAGGCACACAAAACTCGTTGTTTGAAGACTAAGAAAACCAATCTCATGTGCTAACAAGAAAGAGCTAAGGCATATCTTTAAGATAATGGCAACCATGCCATCGTACCGGATGGAACTCCTACACCAAACGGTGTGAGGTATAATTGGGACTTCATACCCGAGAGATCCGTTGAATGTTGGATGGTCTAGTACCATCAACAAAAGGATAATGAGGATTTAAATATTGACCTCAAAACACATTAGATGATGAAGAAATTGATTAATATTGTAGGATATTTACAGATTTTATGCAACAAGAGTTGCACAATAAGTATGATTTAAGGTCAAGGAAGAGATCAAGGACTCAAGAACATGTAGAGTACCAATCAAATCCAAAAGCTTTGCATTCTCTACCAAAAGTGGATGAAAAGGGGAAGAAGCCTTTAAGAACAATCCCAGTTCAGCAAGGAGAGAGTTATAGAAACCAACAGATTAAGGTGACATAGAAAAAAGTTCAACAACCTTTATTCAGTTAGAAAACTGTGTAGAAGGAAAAGTCAACAGAGGAGGAACAATCTAAAGTAATGAAGGGGGCTCATTCTTTCAATATTTAGAAAGAATTGGAGAAGATCAAAATACCTATTCCATTGTTGAGTTGGTGATGAAGTCTTATTATAGGAAGAATATTTTAGATTTTATCAATTTATCTCAAAATAATAATGCAACAGACATAATCAATTTGTAGGAGGAGAGGCCAATGGTGATGTTTGGCCCTCATGTGGAGGAAAAAAATTCTTCAACTCCTCCTTTTTATATTTCTCTTTTAATACATACTTTTAGTCTTCATAATTGTATGTTGGATTCAGGGGCTTCTCATAATTTGATGCCTCTCTCAGTGATTAAGCTGCTAAACCTCTAGATTACAAAACCATACAAGGATTTATATTCCTTCGATTCCAAAAAATGTTAAGTGTGTGGGATTTATTAAGGATATTATGGTTTCTCTGGATTAGATTCTGTCTAGAATTATTGTAATGGATATTGTTATTGCAGACATCCAAGCCCAATTTAAAATGCTTCTTTCCAGATCTCGGGGAGCTAACTTGGGAGGAGCATTGAAAATCAATTCCACTTATGCAATTATTCCAGTTTTTGGGGGTGAAGGAAGAAGGTTGTATAGGAAGCTGAGGTTTATGAAAACCATCACAAAGGAGGGTTCTAGTAATTATCCTATTCATAGTTTAGAAAAATATGTTTTTTCCCATTTCATGTTGAGATTATCTGAGGAGGTTTTTAAGAATACATGGGTGCAAGTTCCTAAAACAATTAAAAACAAGGAAGCAATAGTAAGTGGTGTTTGGAAGTTATATTTTTATGGAGCATATTCAAAGGAAGGGAATGGTGCAGGGGTTCTTCTACTTTCCCCTATAGGTGATATTATTCCCCTTTATTACAAATTAGAATTTGATTCTACAAATAATATAACAGAGTATGAGGCTCTGATTATTAGTTTACAAGCTGCTAAACATATGGGGATATAATGCATTTCTATCTTTGGATATTCTGAACTAGTTGTGAAGAATGTCAGAGAACAACATCAGACAAAACATCCAAGGCTTAGAGGCTATCCTAATGAATTTTAGGATCTAGTGGACAATTTATTTTCAGCTTTTAATATTCAATTTCTGCTAAGGGATGAAAAAAATTGGTTAATTCAATAGTAGTGGTAGCCAACACTTTTAAGCCCCCGCTAAATCCAAAGTTGAGGTATGAAGTTGAAATTCGTAGTAGACCTTCTATACCAGAAAATATCAAATATTGGTAGGTATTTGAGGATGAAGAACATATTAAAAGGCTTTTGTAGGTAATAGGGGAGTTCTCTAATTCAAAGATTAATCAAGAAATGGGAGATGAATATGTACCAAAGGAGGAAGTTGAGGATGAATTTCCTTGGAAAAATTCTATGGTAGATCATAAAATTGTCCAATTCAAGAGTAATGTGATTCCTAAAGGTATGGTACCCTTGTAAAATTTGTTTTATGTAAATGATGTTGTTGTAAATTCTAGTAAGAAAAACTAGGATAATGATGTTGAAGATTGCAATCTTGGAAATGAACAACACCCTAAACTTGTGAAGTTGGCAAAGGGCACCCCTCAAGATTATAAGCACAAGTATGTGGATTTGTTCAAAAAATATTTTGATGTTTTGCATGGTCTTATGAATACCTCAAAACTTATAATAAATACACCATTCAACATAAGATTGCTTTGAAGTCAGGGCCAAATCCATACAAACAAAAGTTGAGACAAATTAATCCTTTACTTTTTCCTTCAATAGAGAAAGAAGTGAAGAAATTATTGTAGGAAAACATAATTGTTCCTCTCAGATATTCAGTTTGGGTAGCCAATCTAGTGCCCATGAACAAGAAAAATGGATAAATTGTATACTTTATAGATTTCATAAATCTAAATACAGCATCACTGAAGGAAAATTATCCTCTGCGAAAGATGGACCACATACTATAAAGAGTGGCAAGATCATCCATATTATCCATGATTGATGGCTTCTCAGGTTATAACCAAATTGCATTGCACCCAGATGTATAGAAAAAATCAACCTTAACAACTCCATGGCGGACTTTCATGTATAAAAAAATTCCATTTGGGTCAACGAATGATGGTTAAACCTTTCAGAGGCCTATGGAAATTTCCTTCATGGGAGAAAAAGATAAATTTATGGTTATTTATTTAGATGACATTACAATGTTTTCTAGATCAAATGAAGAGAACTTGAAGCACTTACAATAGACTTTTGAGAAGTGTAGATGGGCTATCACTAAATCCAAAAAAGTCTCACTTTTCTTTGAGAGAAGGGAAGTTGCTTGGGAATATTGTATCCAAGAAAGGGGTAAAAATTGACTCAAAATGAGTTGGAGAAATCAAGAATATAACTCTTCCTAGAAATAAAAAATAAATTCAGGTTTTCTTGGTAAGAATCAATTTTCTTAGGAGATTTATTCCTAATTATGTAATATTGTGAAAGAAATTATTCACATGTTAAATAAAGATGCAGAGGTAAAATGGGATCCAGATTCTAGAGAATATTTCACTAGAATTAAAGAAGATTTTGGAGAAGCTCCAATTTTGGTGAGTCTGGATTATAAAAGAAAATTCCAAGTTTTTTCCTTTGCTTAACCTGTTACTATTGCAGCTGTACTTCTGTAGATAAATCATGACAACAAGGAACAACTAGTGGCCTTTTTTAGTAGAGCGTTAAGGGATATTGATTTGAAATATAACATCCTGGGGAAATACCTTATGCTTTGGTGAAGGCATTAAAAGCTTTTATGACATATGTTCTGCAATCCTAGATCACTGCACATGTACTTAACTCTACAGTTAAAGATTTTTTAACTCAAAGTGATAGTTAGGGAAGAAGGGGAAAGTGGATAGACAAGATTCATGAATATGATATGGACTTCAAACCAACAAAATTAATAAATGGGTAGGGATTAGAAAAGATCCCGACATAAGAAAATTTCCAGGCAATGGGGATTAATTTTCTAGTTGAAGTTTCTGAGTCAAAGACAAATAATGAAAAGGGAAAACAAAATGAACAAGATAACATAATTCAATATAAATATCTCAGCTCTGACTGGTGTAGAAACATTGTTCATTACTTATCATTTCTTAGTTGTCCAACTTCCCTTGACAGAAAATAAATATGCCCTTAGATTGAAAAATCAAAAGTATGTGATAACAAATGGCAGATTATATTAGAAAGATCTTGTTGTTGTTTTATTGCTTTGTCCGAAAAGGGGGAAACACTGGAGATTTTTATTGAATATCATAGATGTCTTCGTGGTGGCCATTATAATTGGAAGATAACAACACATAAAATCTTGAAAGATGGTTTCTATTGGCCTTCTTTATTTTCAAATGTTTTTAGGCTAGTTAGAAGTTGCAACAAGTGCCAACTTTTTGCTGAGAAGAAAAAATTGGCACCTCTTGATTCTTGTATTTGTTGAATAACCTTTCAGACAGTGGGGATTAGATTTCATTGGGGAGATAAACCCACCTTCCAGTGGAAAACACAAGTGGATCTTAATAACCACTAATTATTTTACGAAATGGGTGGAAGCAATTCCAACTAGGAAAGCAACTGATACCATGATAATTAAGTTCATGGAAGAAAATATTTTTGCAAGGTTTGACTGTCCTAAGTAGTTGGTTACAAACAATCACCAAGTATTCAAATCTACAAAATTAATTAATTTCTACCAAAATTACAATGTTATTCTTTGTCATTCCACCACCTATTATCCTCAAGGAAATGGGTTGGCAAAGTCTTCAAACAAAACTTTTGTAAGAATACAGAAAAAAATTGCAGATAATAAGAGGAATTGGGATTCTTAGGTGAAGTTTTCCTTGTGGGCCAACAGAGTGACTACCAAAAGGTCCACTGGTAAGTCACCCTTTGAGTTAGTGTATGGTACAATGATACTTTCTCCTAGCCAACTAGCTAAATCAATAGTTTCACTCATTCAAGATGTCGAGGGGGAACCTAATGAATTAACTCAAAGGATTAACCAGCTAGTAGAACTCAATGAGAATAGGGAGCAGGTGATTGAAAATATAATCAAATACCAAGAAAAGATAAAACTTTTGTTTAAAAGAAAGGATAAGGAGATAATGTTTCAGCCTAGAGATCTTTGTCTTGAGATGGAATGTTAGAAGGGAAGAAAAAAGAAAGCATGGAAAATTCAATATCCTATGGTTTGGACCTTTCAAAATAGTACAAGTTAGATCTAACAATACTTTCATTATGGAAAATTTGGAATGGGAACTACTGCAGTTTCCTGTCAGTGGGAAATATTTGAAACACTACTTTTAACATTGAGTATATTAATTTATTTCATTGTAAATACCAACTTGATCACTGTAAGTGCCCGATAAGTTTTTCATTGTAATGTTCTACGCTGTAATATGACTACATGCCCGAAGTGAAGGCACTAATATGCAGTTCTTAGTGTTTTTATCTAAAACACTATCCACAGGTGGAGCAAGATGTTGTAGCTCGTTTTCACTATGTCAAAAATGTGAAAAATAAAATCTGAGATGATGCAACATTTATCAAAGCATGTGCTCGGTGGGGACTTAACATGATTCAAAGAAGATTTAAATAAGTGAAGGGTTAAATGGCAGGAACATTTTTCGTTTTGCTTCAACAACAATGTCGGGCCTTCCCCATGGAGGAAACCCGACATCACAACTTGCACACATGATATAGGTGGGGGTGCCTTTGTAAACTAATTAGTGCTAGATCACTAACTCTTGATCAATGACAAATATCTGGTGTGAGATCACCCAAGGATGGTCCCACTTACCACCATGGGTTCTACCATGAACAGTAGAGGGTTACCACCTTGGCTTTGCAGCAAGTGAGCATGATTGTCATTCGTCATTGAAACCTCATCACCACATCATCCCAGTCCACCATGTCACCCTTATGACATCATACACATCATCATCACTACATCACTCCGTACTCCCTTCATCTCCACATTTAATTGCATTTTCCATTGCACTTTTCTCATTTTCCCATAAAATCGCGTTTTCCGCTCTTCGAACGTACATTGTTTGTTCCGTTCACATGCATCAACAAGAATTTCAACGTCTTCCAACTTATAAAATTTGGATTCCAACATCAACATTCCGTATCTAGGTATTTATACATTGTGTTCACCCACTCATTCCATTAAAAAATGTCAAAGAAAGCTTTCTTGACTAGATTTGCAACTTACATTCCTCTCATGGACATAGAAAGGGATATATTTGACCCTATTTTCTCCCTAAATTTGATGGAACTTCGCCAAAACATATTAGAAATCCAAATTGATTCCCCTATTTACAATGCAGTAGTAAAATTAGGCCTTTTCTCTACCATAATTCCCAATACATATGTTTATCCAGAGTTCATCACTTGGCTAGCTTCTGCATTGTATCCCCATAAATGTTTTGTAATGAATGCAGTAGGAGAACATATCTTTCAAGCCTCTACCCTTCTAATTTAGCAAGCTCTAGACTTTCCCTCTTCAAAACATTACACTGCATTTACAGAAGAAACCTTGATAACAAATTTTCAAAATGTTAGATAATCCAAAAATACAATTTTATCATAGGTTATAAAATTAGAATAAAATAATTATTAATTTAAGATATTAAATTCATAATTATTATTCTATAATGTTTAATTATTTAATGGAGACTTTTAGAATAGCATATTGTTGTAACTAGATATGACTCTCCAAATGTGTCGTATCTTAGGCTCTATTTTAGGAGATTTGTTAGCTAGTTGGTTTTTATCGCATTTATTGTAAATGGACACTTGTTATTTAATAAGTGATCCATAATTAGAGGTAGTTAGGACATGGAGCTTATAAATAGCTCATTGCAAGAGTGTTTGAGTTGTTCGGGTGTAAACTCTTGCAAAATCAATTATGTAATCGTTTTTTTTTTTAATAAAATTATGTGTCTGAGGACACTTCTGCCATTATTGTGGTATCAGAGCTCCAGTAATGCTGCAGTGGATGTGAAGAGGAAATTCCAGCCCTGCAAGTTTGTGCAAAACTCCATTGAATTGCTCAGCAAATGATTGGTATGAAATTTGTCAAAATTTTGTTCAAAAGGGAAGAAATTTTATTGTTTTATTGATTTTAGATTTTTCAAATCTGAAAATCAATTTTTTTTTTTTGAATTATTATCAAATTACTATACCCTGAATTTGTATCGGAGCTGGATTTTCATGCATAGCAAATGCACCTTTTGCAACAAGAGCAAGAAAGTTTTCTTCTGGATTAGACTGGCCATAAAGTTGTTTTAATTCAGTCTTGACAGCAGTAGCCAGTATCGATATAATTTTTTAACGTTGTGATTCCCAATTCTGTGCTTAAGGGACATGTTTCTTGCGAGAATTCTTCCCCTTGGCATTGTTCGTGCGAGGCTGAGGCTGAGGATCCGGTTGCAATTCTTCAGCAATAATAATCAACTGAAGGAAATTAGTATAAATTTTAAGTGCATTTCGGTGGGAATTGATACGCTCTTGCAGATATTTCCCATCGGAACGAGAGGGAGATGATCTCAACAGCGATGTGATGTTCGGGAGGAGAACACTGAAATTTGATCTGAGTCTTTCGATGAGATTTCCTTTCGCTGCAGGTTCAAGGCACGAGAAGCCCTTGACAAGAGAATAAATCTAATCAAATACGCTTTGCTCCTCCACACATAATAGCTCCTTGTCAGCTAAGTCGAATGCATCCCAATCAATAATCGGTAATCTTCAGTAGTAGAAATTCCAAGGCATTCTGCGTAGAGTAGATTTTCAAGATTTAAATCGACACTGTGGTTTACAAAAGCACTGGAAACCAATTATTGGATGATGAGGGCGGAAGTGGATCTGTGCAGAAAATTACTACAATGGCAGGAAGACAAAGAAAAATGAATTTTTAATTCAGGGTTAAGATTTTTACAAAGGTTTTTATTATATATAGTTTGTAATTTTGGAGAGATAAGGATTTTTTTATTTAATATTTTTGGAGAAATAAGGTGTGGGGTTATTTGTAAATGTTTAGGGTAGTAATTTTTGGAGTAATAAGGAGTTTTATTTGTAATTTGTAAATTGGAGAGATAAGGTGTGTTGGGTAATTTGTTTTTTAAGAAGTTCTTTTTTATTTTTCAATTGGGATCATCACATTGTAACTCAAAGTAATTTTACTTTGTTGGGGGGGTAACTTTTTTTACCAGATTGTGCAAAAGCACTATTGTAAAAGTCAAATTTTGAAAGTTGCTTGTAAAAATTTGAGAAATTGACTAGAGCCAAGTGCAAAGCTCAGTCAATTTTCCCCTGTTTTGACGACTATTCGAGGGTCAAGGCCAAGCCCCGCTAGTTCGTTTTTTGCGTCGTGTGTTGTTGTTGTGTTGCACATCTTGAGTTTTTTGGAGCTTGATTCGTGGTGTGAAGTCTTAACACTACAATGTCTAAGTTGATTAATTTGTTTTCTGATTCCGACAAACTTGAAGGCACAA
>APFE031037435.1:271113-299554 GCA_000404065.3 Pinus taeda | reverse complement strand
GCATCGTCTCATCGAAAGCACTCTCATTTACAATGAATTATGGCAGGGTATATGTGATGGAGATGTTAAGCCGAATAAACCCACAGATGCAACTGCACTAGCAAAATGGGAAGTCAAGAATGCTAAAGCCTTATCTCTTATTAAATCTTCTGTGAATGATGAAATGTATGTCCATATAGAAAATGCTACAGATGCATGGTCTGCCTTGAAAACTTTTAAATACCTCTTTGATACTCAGCCTGAATCAAAGAAAGTTGATCTACAATTAAAATTGTTGCAACAAAAATTAACTGAAGGCGGTGATGTTCTTGAATATATCTCAAGGCTTAAGAATATTAGGCAAGAAATTATTAATGCTGGTTTTCCCGCAATTGATGATAGCTTTATGGTCACAATTGTAATTGTTGGACTTCCTTCTTCCTACATGCATTTTTTGGAGACTCTACAAGTAACTAGGAAATTAGAGAAACTAAAGTTTGATGAACTCTGTGAAATGTTGACTCAACATGATAAAACTTTTGGGAAGAAGAAGAAAGTTGGTGAAGTTATTTTTCTCATAGAGGCTAGCACTAGTAAGTCATCAACAGACAGTTCTCAAGGCAGAGGCAGAGGGAATCAGAATCAAGAAGCACATAATCGAGGTCGAACTCAAAGCAAAGGAAACAATTTTAATAGAGGAGGAAGAAATAATTTTTAAGGTAGAGGAAACAATCAAGAAAGAGGCAATTTTCAAGGACAAGGATATAATAATCAAGGTAGAGGACAATCTCAACATAGAAGTCAAATCAGAGGCAGAGGAAAATCTTAAGGAAGAGGAAGAGGCTTAAGTCAAATTGTGTGTCAAAGATGTAACAAAGTTGGCCATTATGCTGAATATTGTCGAACTTCACTTAATAAAATTTCCAAGTTTCAACAACATTCAACACAATTTTCCAATGATCAAGATGAAAATAACTCAGAATATGATTTTACTTCCTCGCCAGCATCACAACTTTCATCCCATCTTAGAAGTGACTATGAAGATGCCTGGATCTTGGATTCCGGGGCAACTCAACACATGCCTTGTCGACGTGATTTTTTTTTGGAATTTTCAAGATTTCCAACTTAATTCCATTTTTCTTGCTGATGATACAAAACATACTCGTTATGGAAAAGGAGCAGTAAATTTTTTTTTCCCTGGAATTGGAGAAAAAATGATTTCCAATGTATGGTATGTACCAAGTTTTAAGAAAATTTTGCTCTCTTTAGTCACGATTCGACAAGAAGGACATCAGGCAATTATGGAAGATGGTTTAGTCAAGATTAATTCAGTCAAACAGAACTTGAAAACAGTCATGACAGGTCATGAAGATGGAAAACTGTTACAGATGAAAGGGGCAGTTATTCCAAGGCATTTTGATTTTGCAGGGGTAGTGACTACAGGTATTTCACATATAAGACTATGGCATGTAAGATATGGACATTTGAATTTTGAGAGTCTTTCTCAATTGCAGAAACAAGGAATGGTTAAAGGACTTCCCACTTTGAAAAGGGAAAATGCAAAATGTGAAGCTTGCATTTATGGCAAACAAAATCGAGAAAGTTTTCCAACAAGTTCATGGCGTGCAAACAGGCGGCTACAACTAGTTCACAGTGATGTTTGTGGACCACTCAAACTTCCTTTGGTGGATGCAAATATTTCTTACTATTCATTGATATTTCAAGCAGAAGACTTGGGTTACTTTTGAAGAACAAGTCAGAAAGCATTTGATAAGTTTAAAATTTTTCGTCAAACTTTTTGAAAATGAAGTCAAAGAAAAGATCGTACTCTTTAGGACAGATAATGGGGGATATTCACTTCAAATGAATTCAAACTTATTGCAGTGAAAAATGGCTAAGACGACATCTTACTAATGTTACACTCCACAACAAAATGGAGTAGTCGAAAGAATGAATCGCACTTTGTTAGGAATGGCGAGATCCATGTTAACTTTCAAGAGGTTAAGTCCAACATATTGGGCGGAAGCAATTCATACAATTGTCTACTTAAGAAATAGATCTCCAATTGCTTCTTTAGATGGAATCACACCTTATGAAGCTTGGTTTGGTTTCAAACCTCGAGTTAAACATCTTAGAGTTTTTGGGTCAGTGTATTATGCCTTATTTCTGAAAGAAAAACAAACTAAGCTTGACTTGAGAAGTTTAAAATGCAAAATGATTGGCTATTCTGATGAGAAGAAAGGGTATCATCTTTTGACCAATGGAAAATTCATTGTGAGCAGGGATGTCATTTTTGATGAAACTGAAAGTAAGAGTGCTGAAGAAACTGAAAATCTTCTTCACAAGTTAGAAACTAAGGGAAGTAAAAGAAATGAAAAATGCAAAGTCAACCAACTTCACCAAATTGGTATGAAATTTATTTTCCTTCCTCTGAAGATGAGTCATCGAGTCCATCTCCATCAACAACATCATCTGGGTCTTCTAGCAGTTCATCCGCATCTCCAAGCAGAAGCGGTTCTTCTGACAGTGATTCTCCACACTCTTCACCTAAACTATGGACATCAGTTTATATTAATCCTCTTTACAATGATGGAGACTTTACAGAAGCACAAACAAGTGAGCACAAACTACCAAAATGGGCAGTTAACCTTTTGAAAGATGTAAAGCTTGATGAGCAAAATAAAATAGGCACCAGAAGGGCACATAGAAGTGAAGGCAATTTTGCCTTAATAGCAAATGATTTTACTGAACCTTCCACACACAAAGAAGAAGTAAAACATAAAGAATGGCAACAAGCTATGGTTGAAGAATATCAGGCAGCAATTGATAACAACACTTGGAAACTTGTTGATTGTCCAGCAAATGTTAAACCCATAGGATGCAAATGGGTTTACAGAATTAAGTATAATCAAAAGGGAGAACTTGAAAAGTATAAAGCACGACTTGGTGCAAAAGGTTTTGCGCAACAGGAAGGCATGGATTATGAGGAAACTTTTTCTCCTACAGCTAAATGGAACACCATCCGATTAACACTTGCATTGGCTGCTCAAAAAGGATGGAAAGTTCATAAAATGGATGTGAAAAGTGATTTTCTCAACGGGGATTTACAGGAGGAAGTGTATATGACCCAACCACTATGTTTTGAAGTTGAAGGATAAGAACATAAAGTCTGCAAATTGATCAAGGCTTTATATGGATTAAAACAAGCTCCCCACGCTTGGTACGCAAAGATGGATGAATACCTTAAGAAAGTTGGTTTTCAACGAAGTGAATCTGATGATACTTTTTATGTATGACAATAGGGAAAATATCTACTCATTCTTGTTATGTATGTAGATGATTTGATCATCACTGGCAATCATGATGATCATATTGCATAGGTGAAAAAGGAGTTAAATGTCGGTTTTAAGATGACAGATTTGGGATTACTTCACTACTATATTGGAGTTGAAATCTTCCAACGTCCACATCATATTTTAATTTCTCAGAGTAAGTATGCAGCAGAGGTTCTTCAGCGATTTGGCATACAAGATTGCAAGCCTGTTCTCACCCCCATGGAGCAAAACTTGAAACTTACAAAATTTGAAGGGGGGGAAAGGTGGATAGTACAACTTACAGACAGTTGATTGGCAACTTGATTTATTTGACAAATACTCATTCTTTCACGTTTTATGCAGGAACCATGAGACAGCCACTGGAATGCAGCCAAAAGAGTTCTTCGATATATCCAAGGAACAAAAGATTTTGGTCTTCTTTACACAAAGATTAATTTTTTTTTACTTGGTGGATATTCCGATGCCGACTTTGCTGGGAGTATTGATGATCGAGCATCAACATCAGGTTATTTAATGAATATGGGTTCAACACCAATATCTTGGAGTTGTAAGAAACAAGCTACAGTGGCCACTTCTTCAGCAGAAGCAGAGTACATTTCAGCATGGGAAGCAACATGTGAAATTGTTTGGTTACGCAGAATTTTGCAGGACTTGGGCATTTCTCAGGCAGAAGCTACATCATTATTCATTGACAGCCAGTCAGCCATCAAACTTGCCAAGAACCCAGTTTTTCATTCAAAGACAAAGCATGTGGACACCAAGTATCATCATATCAGATCTCTCATTGCCAAAGATGCCCTCAAGCCAGTTTATTGTCCTTTCGAAGATCAGATCTCCGACATTTTCACAAAACCACTTGGCAGAATAAAATTTACTAAGTTCAGGGATGAACTTGGTATCTGTTGTAATGTATATTTGGATCATAAGGGGGAATGTTAGATGATCAAAAATACAATTTATCATAGGTTTAAAAAGTAGATTAAATAATTATTAATTAAAGATATCAATTAATAATTTTTATTCTAGAATGTTTATTATTTAATGAGACTTCTAGAATTAGCATATGTTGTAACTAGATATGACTCTCCAAATGTGTCGTATCTTGGCTCTATTTTAGGAGATTTGTTAGCTAGTTGGTTTGAATAGCATTTATTGTAAATGGACACTTGTTATTTAATAAGTGATCTAGAAATAGAGGTAGTTAGGACATGGAGCTTATAAATAGCTCATTGCAAGAGTGTTTGAGTTGTTCGGGTGTAAACTCTTGCAAAATCAATTATGTAATTTTTATTTTTATTTTTTATTTTTTATTATTTATTTATTTTTTATTATTATTATTATTTTTAATAAAATTATGTGTCTGAGGACACTTCTGCCATTACAAAACTTGTCTGTAAGAGACTATACCCAATTATAATTTTATCTTATGCCTTCAAGATAGGTTGTATCTACTGAACCAACTCAGTTTCCCCTGGAAACTTTTGATAAGAATGTTAAGCCAATTTTACAAATAATTGTTGGGGTTTGGGGAAGGGATGATACTTCTGTGGTCACTGTGCTATGTTAGGGATGTTCAATTTAATCATGAAGTCTGAAACTATTCATGATTAATAAACTCTTTGTTATCAAATTTTAGTCTTATTGGTTGTTTTAGGTTTCCATCATTGGTGTTTTATCTATTCTTTGTTCACGTGGAAATATTTATGCAATTAGCCCCGAACATAATGGATGTACATAACAGAAAAAAATAAGTAGTAGATTGGACTGATACTGTAAGAAGTCTCCCTAATGATGAATGTTTTGAATATTTCACTTCCTCTCTCATGTTAGTCATTTATTCCATTATAAAAAATTATGTTCCACCATGCCTCTTACCAAAAGCCCAAGCCTTCTTAAAAATTAGAAAAGATGTCAAAGTAGGAGATTGGCTTAAATTTGAAGATCATGTTGAGATTAGATTATACGGAGCAGAGATTTCCCTTTATAGGCTTCCTTCTTTTGTTCCAATGAGATTGTTTTCTTTGGAATTCACTAGAAAAAGTCTAAATGTGGATCAAATTCACTTTGTACCAACAAAGAAGGTCCATTCATTCAAGTTTCCCAAGACTATTGGGCCTTTCAATGTTAATAATAGATAGGTTATGGAAGAAGTTGAGATAATACTTTGAGATACACAACTCCAACAAGGTGAAAAGTGGCCTTATGATCCTAACCATATCATTTCAAGCAGAAGGGTAGAAAACTCTTATTCTCCTTACACACACGAGTCCAGACTAGATATTGAAAAATTTGCCAATGGTGGTCAATATGAAACAAAAAAGGGAATGGAGATTGAAACTCTCCATCCTATTGAAAAATTATTGAAAAGAGGAATTGAAGAAATAATTTTTTTAGATGATGAAACAGGTCACAACTCTAAGAAGATAAGATTGCATGAGAAGAAGAAGGAGTATGAGCCTTTGGTTGCAAGTTTATCTACTATATCTGGTTTTCAATTACAATTGGGAGAAGTCACATGCACACCTTCTTCCCTTTTCCTTGAAGAATCTTTACAAAGTTTTGTGTCAGTTTTAAAGAAGATGTATTGCCAAATGGAAGAAAAGAACAAGAAAATTGAAGAAAATGTTGTGTCCCATATTGAAGATCGAACAATTTCGGAGTATCATACCAGATAATAATCATCCATGGATTTAGAAAGAAATCAACTCAAATTGTGTTTTTCTCATCCATCTGCTTTAACTATTTCTTCATCAGCAGGTTTCAAAAATTTAAATCTAACTGTAGATGCAAGGAAGATTCCATTCCCTGATAAAATCAACTTACACAGGAAAATTAGAGAATTGATGTACAATGATTTTAATAAAGCATCCCTAGTAGCTAATAAGATAGAAGTGTTATTGTGAAATGTTGTAAATCAATTCAAATTAGAAAAGGAAAACTCCAGACCTTTGTTTACTTAGAATGAAGAGTTGAAGAAGTTAATTGTTAAAATTGGTGCCAATCCAAAAGATAGGTTTTCTGTACAGAAACTCTTACAAGGGTAGAGTTAGAAATCCAAGTGCTTAGAAATAATTTGAAGTTGGTTTCTGTAGAACATGTCATGGCCCCAAAGGTAGCCCAAGTGGAGAAGGAAAAGGATATTTTTACCAGAGAGATGCTTGAAAGAAACAATGAAGTGGATGCCTTGAAAGAAATGAATATTAGCTTGCATCAGAAGCTAGATAGTCATGTCGGTACTATCCTAATACAACCAGACTGAGAGGATCTAGTTGATAAATTGACCAGGGGTATGACTGAATTAAAAATTTCAGAATATGAATTAATAAAATGAAAAAGAACTTGGATGATACACAAGAACTCTTAAGTATTAAGGAAATACAACTGACTATGACAAATGATAATGGATCAAAATATCAAAAGGATTAGCCGATATCTTGCAATGGAATTAAGGAGTTGAGAGAGAAAGTAAATGGAAATATGTCACTCATACAGGTCAAAGAGATAATATTGAATGATATCATACAACAAGTGAAATCTATATGGGAAAATATATTGATAATGGCAGAGAAGAATATGATTGTTAGGGACCTGGGAACCATCATTGCTTCTCATAAAGAGAAAAGCCAACAACGTGCTCACTTGGCAAAGAAGATGATCGATTTTCTTAATTCCAATTCTTCTAAGGAATTACGAATTATGCAAGTGGAATACATAACAAAGCTAGTGTTGGAAATTAATAAGATGGTGAATAAAAAAATGTATAGAAAAGCAATAGAGGCTAAGCTTGGTGAAATTAGAGAATTTGTTTTGAAATTCAACACAAATTTTAATAAAAGGATGAGGGCAGGATTGTCCTCCTGCTGGGACAAATAAGGAAATTTGGTTCCCTGGGAGACTTATGAATCTTTGTTGGTGGAAGCCAAAAGAAATATTGACTCTTCCCATGAGAAGACAATAGTTCTCAAAGGGTCAACCATTGTAAATTACCTTCACAGGGACTTTTTAGCTGCTATGGTTGATTAAAACTCTTTTTTTTTTTATAGAAAATCCATCTTATAGAAGAATCACCAATTTCAAAATGGATGGTACAAGGTTTATCAAGTTTCCAAGTTTTGATGTCACTATATGGAGTAAATGCAGAGCATGGATGTCTGCAGCAACAACAACAGAAGCTGGACCTTCTACAAGGGAGCTTGCACAAGAATCACAAGTCATCTAGTGAAAAATAGCCACCTAGTTTCATTTTAAGGAATTTTAAAAATATTATATTTGTAATGGTTACATAATTTTGTTCTCAGTTTTATAAAAAATCTAAGTCCTTAAAAGGAATGAATAGGGCTAAAGTATTTTTAAAGTAGTATAGCAGTTTTGTGACAGTTAACAATTTCTATAATTGTCACCATTGTAATGTAACTATGAAAGAAACTTGAGAGAACTATTTGGGGTTCTGATTTTTGACTTCAGAAGGAAAGAGTTTTATGTGTAATGTTGCTATCATCCCTTGGAGAATATAAAGATTTTCAAGGTGATTCCAAGCAATCTTTTGAGATTGATATGTGTTCCTGTTCTTTGTAAATCATTTACTGTCTTTCTTCTATGGAAAAGAGTAATGAAGTTTATGGCTGTTTTTATGATACAAATTTATTGAAATTATAGTACTTGTAATCTTAAACTAGGTAACCTTAATATGTGCTCCTCTTTTCTGTAAGTTCATTTCTCAGTCTTTCACATTTTCTTCTAAAGTTTGAGGCAAAAGATTCTGCAATAAGTAGGATTCGTTTTGGAATTTTTATCATTTATTTCTATCACTTTGCTACAAATTTGGATCATTTTCATTTTCAGTGAGGCCATCTTTAAAAGTGTCTTTACCCAAGATAGATTCTTTAACATTACATGTGGAACAATCTTTTGAAATGTCATAATGGGGTAACAAGTAAAATCTATTATCTTTCTATATAGATATCTTAGGAGCTGACCCCTACTTAGCCAGGCGTTGTATTTTGGGTTACAACATGGCCCACATGTAGAAGAATGGTAAGATAATATTCCCCCTTTCTACATCACATTAAACATAAACGATAAACTATTGCACAACTGTATGCTTGACTTAGGTGCATCTCATAATCTTATGCCAAATTTAGTCATGTTAGAATTGAGTCTTGAAATTACTAAAATATACCATGAAATTTATTCTTTTGATTCCCATATAGTCAAGTGTATAGGCCTTATCAAATACCTTGCCATATCCCTCACTCAAGTCCCCACAAAAATTATTGTTATGGAAAATCCGGTTGCCAATATCGCAGCTAGTTATGGTATGTTATTTTCTAGATCCTAGGTGAGAAAATTAGGAGGCACCTTGCGAATGGATTTATGTTACGCCACCATACCAAAATTTGGGGGACATGAAAGGAGATTTTGTAGAGAGTCAAAATTACAATATGTGGTCAGCGAGCCAAGAAGTTAAAGAATCAACTCGTTTATGCATTGAAGGAGTCCATGGGATGTTACAACCTATTTATGGATCTGGAAATGACCTCAAAGTAAGTGAACTTATATTATAGACAGAGTAGTTATTCTTTGGAAGTTATTCTTTGATGGTGCATACTCCAAGGAAGGAACAAGGGGAAAGAGTAGTTCTTATTCCTGCACATGGGAAAAGTATAGCACTGTTTTCAAAATTGGAATTTGATGCCACCAAAAACTTTGTGGAATTAGAGGCATTAATTTTAGGATTGAAGACAAGAAGGAAAATAGGGCTAAATATATAACAACATTTAGGGATTCTGAATTGGTGGTATTGCAGATAAGGAGTGCATATACTACTAAACATCCCAGATTATGGTCCTATGAAAATATTGTATGTCATAATTTAGAACTTCTTTGAGTCATTCAATATCTTAGCTACTAGTAGAGACAAGAATTAATAGATTGATGCATCGACTACAACTTCTAGTTCCTTCAATCCACCTGAAGAATTGAAGTTAAAACATGAAGTGGAGATTTGGTACAGGCCATTTGTTCCCATTAGTATCAAACAGTGGAAAGTATTCAAGGATGATGGGAAGTTGAGAAAATTATCTGGGCTTGTAGGGGAATCCACAAACATCAACATCAATCAAGAAGACCAAGGCCTAGAAGAATATGTAAAAGGACTAGAGATAGAAACACAAGGATAATCAATAGGCTTCCTAATCCAAATCAGAGGCCACAAAGTGATCCAATTGAAGAACTATTTCGTACCAAAAGGACTTGTTCCTTTGGAACATATATTTGATCATAATGATGTGTCCATCAAGCTGATCTTTCAACTAGTGGTGAAGAGTGTGGAAGAACACAATTTAGGCGTTGAAGAGAATCCACAAAAGTTAAAACTTTCCAAATATTTGGAACCCACTTTCAAAACATGGTACATTGAATAATTTAAGCAATTTGAAGATGTATTTGCATGGGGTTATGAAGATTTGAAAACGTATGATACTTCTATTATATGACATAGAATTCCTTTGAAGGGGGGATCTAAAATTTTTGTATAGAAACTAAGGAGGTTCAATTCCATTCTTGTACCCATGATCGAGAAGGAAATTAGGAAGTTGATGAGCAGGAAGATAATTGTGTCACTGAGATACTATGAATGGGTAGCCAATCTAGTGTTGGCTAGAAAGAAGAATGGAGACATAAGGCTATGCGTGGATTTCATAAATTTGAATAAATGCTCATTGAAGGAAAATTATCCATTTCCCAATATGGACCATTTATTATAGAAGGTAGGAGCATCAAGAATATCGATGATGGATGGTTTCTCAGGGTATAATTTAATAGCCATGCATGAAGTAGACAAAAATAAGACCACATTCACAACACCATGGGGTGCATTCATGTAAGACAAAATGCCCTTTTGATGGATGAATGCGAGAGAAACCTTCCAATGAGTAATGTACATTGCATTTTATGGAGAAATGGATAAATTTATCATCATTTACTTAGATGATATGACTGTTTTCTCAAAAGTAGATTATGAACATTTGGAGTACTTTGAGCAGGTATTTATGAAATGCAAGAAATAAGTTTTGTCTTTTGTAGAAATGCCTTGTAGATTCAAACTGAAGATCGTAATATGCTAAAATAATTGAGTTGAATATACTCTACTCATCAGTGGAAACAATAAATGATCGATGAAATCATGAAGCATATAAGTGAAAGAATTCAATCACACATAACACAATGATTTGTTAGGGAAATCCACAACTAGAAACCCCTACTATCTGTAAATTGCATTAATCAGAAAATATGAGAATATTACAATGCTTTTCTCAAGCCCGAGAAACCTCTGCACTATCTCTATCTATCTCATTGCTTCCCAAACAAGTTCAATCCAATACTTAGCCAATTGCACTGCCTTCCAAGCTCCTATTTCCTTGCGTTGTTCCCTTGGGAATTAGCCCATATTTAATTGGGAAATTCCACAATTATGAATTGTGAAATCCTCATAGGCCTTCCTCTTATTGCATGCACCACTTGTACAATTTATATGATTATACAACTAATAATACAATGTCCCTGAACTCCAATATCAACTGGGTCTTTCTCTGATATGGCATGCATGAGTTAAGTATGAGTCCAATATTCAATTTACTAATCACTACAAGTTACACCTCAATACTGCAGGTTACACCCCACTACCACAGGTTACACTCCACTATAGTAAGTTACACCCCACTTCTATTAGTTACACCCCACTATTGTTGGTTACACCTCACTACTGGATCTCCCACTAATTCCTCCATTAGTTGGAACTAGTTTAACTGACTTTAACTCAGTTGGATTGAATTAAATAATTACAACTCAAAATAAAATCAACTAGTTCTCCTAATTGTAGGAGACACTCTACATGAATCTAATTAGACCCTCAAATCGAATTAACTAATCTAACCAAGTCAAATTGACTTAGTTAACTATTACAAGTTGTCATGAGATATGGAATTAAAATTTAATTCAAGGAAAAATTAAATTAGGATTTTATTGTTGCATTTTAAACACTCCCTCTCAACAAGAAAGGGATTATCTACTACTCTGATCATGCCTCTATGAAACTCGAATTTGCATCTTGACAATGCCTTTGTCAAAATATCTGCATCCTGCTCCTTTGTAGGAATGTACTCTGGAAACATGATTCTCCTCTACACACAATCTTGTAGATGGTGATATCGAATGTTGATATGCTTGGACCGATCATGAAAAAATGGATTTTAAAGAGTTTGATAAAACTCTAATTGTCACAGTAAATTACTGTAGGATCCATTTGCTGACCAAATAAATCAAAAAGGATTTTCCTCATCCAGATAGCCTCACAAGTTGCTTCACTAGAAGCCATGAACTCTGCTTCTACTGAATTGAGTGCAATTAATCTATGCTTCCTGTTGTACCAAGAAACTAATTTTGACCTCATACTAAAGATTCCCCTTGATTTTCTCTTCCATTGGATGGATGCCCTACCCAATCTGCATCTGTGAAGCCTTGAAGCTTCACTCCCTCTATCCATCTGTACCAAAGATAAAATTGAGTGATGTCTCTGAGGTATCTCAACACATGTTTAGTTGCCTTCCAATAGAGTTTGTTTGGCTTAACCATGGTTTGACTAAGCTAGTTAACTGCAAAACAAATGTATGGTTGTGTGTTCAAAAAATACATAAGTGAACCCACATGATGTCTATAAATAGTATCCTCCACTACTTCACCTGAAGTAGCATCTTCCTTCCTCCAATTACTTGATAGAGGAATCTACCTGGGTTTTCTGCTCTCCATGTGGCACTTCTTCAGTATCACGTTGGCATACTTGCCCCAAGAGACAAACTGCTCCCCATCTCCTTGCCATACTTCCATACCAAGAAAGTAGTGCATTAGTCCCAGGTATTTTATCTTGAATTCTCTTGCAATTGGAATATTTTATCAACTTCTCATCACCTAGAATGAAATTATCAACATTTAATACTATAATCAGCAATTTACCTTCAACTACAATATGATAAAGGTTCGCATCTACTTCACTTTTGGTGAAGCCCAACCCAGTGAAATAGTTTTCAACCCTGGTGTGCCAAGCATGGGGTGAATATTTTAGTCCATACAATGCTTGCTTGAGTCTGCACACATGTGAATATCTGCTTAAGGTCTCAAATCCTTCTGGTTGTTCAATATACACCTCTTCTCAATCATACCATTGAGCAATTTTTTCTTTGTTGAAGGAAATGTAACTCGTTTCGGTCTTCATAAATGTACTTTGATATGTACTTATTCAAGAAAATCAATATTACTTTTTAAATATATGTCAATGAATTTATTTCTCATTGAAATAGGTCTAGCACATGTTAAGTGATTTTGGTGAGTCAAATAGTCAAAAAGAAATGTTGAAGGCCTTAAGGGCATATTACACCATGTATTAGGGTCAAGAGAATACCTCCAAGAAAATTTAAGTCCCATCCTATGCAAAGGCACCATCAAAGAAGCTCCTTCAAGCATGTTACACCACCAAAGGATCCATCCAAAGCAAGCAGAACAAGTTGGCCTGCAAACTATCCTCAAGTCAACCTTCTAGTCAGCTTAAAAGGAGGGAAAATCCTCTATATATAGAGGTTGTCCAATCCACCAAAACACACTCACTTACCTCTAAAATTAGCACTAGAAATGAGCAAGTAAAGGTTGAAAAAGAGATGAGAAAGGGAGACTCTAGTGCACCAATGAAGGAAGGAATAACACCGAATCTTAAAGGATTGTTTCTAGGGAAACCTACAGTCACACGTACGAGGACAAGGAAGGCTACCTATAGTCATAACAATAGAAACCCATAGTGGGAATATCTATCTAATTGGGCTAGGAAACTATACCTATAAGGTCTCACAATCAAGCGGAGGAGAAGGACACTCAAGCGAAGGAAGAAAAGAGCTTACCATATCAAGTAAATCACCAGACATGTGGAAATCTAGGGCTGAAGGAAGGTCATATGAGGTTTGTACCTACATCTTGAAGAAAGAGCTCATTTGGTCAAGTAAAAGAAAGGGATAATCATAAGAAAAGGGAATTATCAAAAGGTGTCTCTTCTAGAGAAAGTGTAACAAGGTCTATCAACAATTGAGAGAAGAACAAAGTCCCAAAAGAAGGAGGTTGAAGTGCCAAAAGGAGGAAGTGCCAAAGAAACAAAGTGTCAGAAGGAATTGAATTATGCTTGGAGGATATTCAATTCAGGGGTCTAGGGTTTTTCATTGATTAATAAGGAGCTTCAATAAGAGAAAAATACTAAAGGGTTTTCCTATCAAGAGAAGAGAGGTTTTTTCCCTGGAAGAGAGCCAACATCTTGTGTTGTTGTTCTTATGTTTTGGTAGTAGTTTGATGAAGTGCAAACACATCCATTAATAGCAATAAGAAGAAGATTAATCTAACAAGAAAAAGTAAAAAGAATCCATGAATTGTTATCAACTAACAAAGAATCACACTACACTTATTTGCCCAATATTATTCAACATCCTTCACATCCATATGATGTACCTTCCATCCCATCTACTCTGACAGTGTTAGAATTGATTAGATTGAAGAGCACCTTGCTACGAGAGCAAAGGTCTCACTGTAATCAATTCCCTCCACCTGAGAGAATCCTCTAGCCACAAATCTGGTTTTGTGTTTTTTTACACTCTCATATAGTACTTGCTTTACCTTGTAAAGCCATTTGGAACTCAACACTGACTTGCTTGCTGGTCTTGGGACCACTTTCCAAACACTATTTCTAATAATGGAGTCATACTCTTCAACCATGGAATCAACCCATACTAGTTTCTGCACTTCTTCCTCAAATGTGGTCTCAACCTCTACACTCTTGCTCATTAGAGCCATGTAGCCAGTGTACTAATCTGGTGACCTCCTCTACCTGCATTGCGATGTGGGTGCTTCCACATTCTCTCTAGCATCATGCATCAATCTGTTAGCCTCTATGGTGTGCTTCCTTCCATCTCTAGAAATATCTGCATGAGTGGGTTTTTCCACTCTTTTCTCCTTTGCATGTGGCTACACAACATCATCCTGAGGTTCCTCCTTTGGAGCTAAAATCTCCTCATCTACATGTAATTGAAGCTCCCTCTCAAGGGAACATCTCATGGCCTTCTCTTCATCGAACTTCACATCTCTGTGAACCATTTTCATCTTGTTGGATGGAAGGTACACCTAATAGTTATGAGGTTTATTAGTGTACCCCATAAATATGGCCAACTCATCTATTGGCTCTATATTTTTCCATGCATCCTTGGTAACATTACACTAGACTAATGAACCAAATATCTTGAAGTGTTCCACATCTAGTTTCTTACCTAAAAAAGCTTCTTCTGGTGTACTCATCTCGAGAATTCGATGAGGACTTATGTTCTACAAATAAACAGCCATGTTGCATGCTTTAGCCCACAAGTGCAACAATAGGCCTTGATCATGTAACATTACCTGTGTAACTCCCACAATACTTCTGTTCTTCCTTTAAGCCACCCCATTTTGTTGTGGGTTATGAGGTGCTATTAACTCCTATCGAATTCCTTCTGATGCACTGACATTCTTGAATTCATTCGACACATATTATCCACTATTATCACTTCTAAGAGCTTTAACTTTCCTTCCATTATCTTTCTCGACAATTTATTTAAATTCACGAAATTTAGCGAACATATGATCTTTCTTATGCATGAAGAAAATCCATCACTTATGAGAAAAATCATCAAAAAATATTACATAATACCTATGCTTGGTCATGGAGGCTATCAACAATGATCCACACACATGTGAGTGAAATCTACCAATGATTACTTGCGCTCGACTGTCTTTATTATGAAAGGGATATTTGGTCTACTTCCCAAATGTACACCCTCTGCATGTGCCTCTCTTCTCTAGTGTACCCCTAGGAAGTCCTGTAAAAATTTTCTACATGATCTTCAAAGCTCTGTGGTGCAAGTGACCCAATATTCTATGACACAAATCACTGATGTCTCAAATTTTCACCTTCTCTTCTTTTGTGCTTAAGGTAGCACAATATTCTACACCCAATTTGTAGAGGTTCTTCACTCGAACCCCAATCTGCTTCACCTGCCCTGAAGCTATGTGATGAAGGAAATCCTTTTCTTTTCTAAGTATCACATCATAGCTACGGTCCTCCAACATGGCAACTGAAACCAAATTCTTCTTTAAACTTGGAACATACATGACATCTTTTAATGTGAGAGGAGAACTAGATTCCCTCTAAAAGGTAACAATACCGATGTTGGTCACGCCATACCTCCCGTCATCTCCCATCACGATGTGCATCTGGAGGTCCTTCTCCTCCAATTACTGAAGAACTCTTTGTTTCTAGTCATATGGAATTAGGCTCCACTATCCATGTATAACATACTACCCGTCACAAATATCATCATGCAAGCAATGAGGATGAAATCCAGCGCTAATATTGAAGCAATAACTTCACTTGCCACTCCTCCTAAGGGCTTCTTACTGACCTTCTTATGCGAACACTTTGCGGTACAGTGTCCTAGCTTGTGATAGTGAAAACATTTCTTCGATAAGTCCTTCTTCTTATCACCCTTACTAGAATATGATTTGGAAAGGGATGAATTCCGCTTCACTTTCTCCACCTTTCCCACTAAGGCAAAATTCTCCTCATCATCATGCTTGGATGAGGGTCCATCAAAGGTATTTTTCCAAATCTCTTCTTGTACCAAGTCAGACCATAATTGATCCCACTCTAGTAGCTTCTCCCTCCCATTAAATGATTCATGGTATTGGCGCCAGCTTTTGGAAGGCCTAGAAGTGCTAGGTTCACTATGTCGTCTTCAAAAACTATAACACCGACACTTCCAAGCTCATCCTGACATTGGGTGAACTTGGTCAAGTACTTTGTTATTGAGTCACCCTTCTCCATCTTGATCTTTCTCAGCTTGTCCATTAGTGCCAGCTTCCCATTAGGGTAATTTTGAGGTATAAAATGGGCCTCCTAAAGAAATTATAAAATAATAGTGGAAATAATAACATAAGATTAGATTACAACATCAAATTTTAGAGAGAAAAAAAGGAAAAACTATTTTTTCAACTCATATTTTCAACTTATCTCCCTATGGGTTTACTCAAGTTTCAAGCACCAACACTCATTGGGTGAAAACGTTTGATTCCTCATCCAAGGAGTACCCATATTGCATACTTTCGATGGACCCCACTACACTAAAAATGAGAAAAACATGAAAAATGTGATTGCAATAACATTTTTTCACGTATTTCTCTTTTTTCGTGTAGAAGAGTCCACCAAAAGTATGCAACATGGGTACTCCTTGCATGAGGAATTAAATTTTGCATAAAACGAGTAATCCCACTTGAAATTTGAGTAAAACCTTAGGGAGATAAGTTGAAAATATGAGTTGAAAAAGTAGTTTTGTTATTTTTTTATTTTTTAATATTTTTACTTTATTACACATAAAATGGTGAATCATGGTTGGCATCGTGATCTTGAATCCTATTGGTTCTTATTTCATCTTTGATTCCATGTAGAAATTCCTTGTAGATTCAAACTAAAAATTGTAATATGCTAAAATATTTGACTTTAATCTACTCTACTCATTAGCAGAAACAATAAATGATTGATGAAATCATGAAGCACATAAGAGAAATAATTCAATCACACATAACACAATGATTTTCTCGGGAAATCCACAACTAAAAACCCATGCTATATGTATTTTTCATTAATCATAAAATATGCGGAGATTTCAATGCTTTGCTCAAGCCCAAGCAACCTCTGCACTATCTCTATCTATCTCACTGCTTCCTAGACAATCTCAAGCCAATACTTAGCCAATTATGCTGCCCGCCAAGCTCCTATTTCCTTGCATTGTTCCCTTGGGAATTAACCCATATTTAATTGGGAAATTACATAATTATGAATAGCACAATCCTCATAGGGCTTCCTCTTATTGCATGCACCACCTATACAATTTGGATGATTATACAATTGATAGTACACTATCCCTAAACTCCAATCTCAATTGGGTCTTTCTCTGATCTAACATGCATGAGTTAATTATGAATGAATCTTCAGTTTCCTAATCACTACAGGTTACACCCCACTACTATAGGTTACACCCCACTATAGTAAGTTGAACCCCACTACAGTAAGTTACACCCCACTACTACTTGTTACAACCCATTGTTGTTGGTTACACCTCACTACTGGATCTCCCACTAATTCCTCCATCGATTGGAACTATTTAACTGAATTTAACTTAGTTGGATTGAATTAAATAATTACAAGTCAAAATAAACTCAAGTAGTGCTCCTAAATGTAGGAGACACTCTACATGACTCTAGTAGACCATCAACTTGAATTAATTGAGCTAAATAAGTCAAATTGACTTGGTTAACTATTACAAGTTGTCATGAGATGTGGAATTACAATTTAATTCCCAATTTAATTCAAGGACAAATTAAATTAGGATTTTCTTTTTGTATTTTCAACATCTTTGAATCCCAATAAATATTTATTTTCTCTTCAATAAGGGAAAATATTAGGACATATTATGTCAAAAGAGGAAGTGAAGATCGATCCTGAAAGAGTAGTAGCCATATCCAACATAGCGCTACCCAAAAACAAGGAGGAGGTACAATCAATCTCGGGGAAAATGTTTTTCTATGAAGATTTATTTCAAATTTAGTAGAGAATCTAAATAATATCATAGGAATGTTTAAGAGAGGTAGTGATGTCAAGTAGACCATGGAATTTAGGGCCTCATTTGAAGAAATTGGAAGAAAACTATCACAGAGGCACCAACCCTAGTTAGTCCAGACTTTGCAAAAGAATTTCAAATCTTTTATTTTACCTCAAAACACACAATATCAACAATGGTATTATATAAGAATGAGGAATGTTAGGAATAGCCCATAGTATTTTTCATCCATGCATTACGAGATGGAGAATTGAAATACATCATATTGGAGAAGGAACATTACGCGATGGTAAAAGAATTTAAGGATTTTAGAGAATGTCCTAGATTTGAAGGTGACAACTTATGTCCCCTTATCATCAGTAAAGGATATTCTAACACAACCAGGCACTGATTGAAGGCACGGAAAGTGGATTGCAAAGCTACAACAATTTGATATGGAGATCAAGAATACTAAGTTTGTCAAATGATAAGGATTGGATAAGCTACTTACTGAATCAAACCATGTAGCACCTGAAAGGAAAACTAATGAATAAATTTGAAACATCTCTAGAGAAGAGAATCCACAATAACCTCTTTCTTCGAATGAATAGAATCGTCAAGAAACTCTTCATCTTGGGAGAGAGAATCCACAAGAAACTCTCATTCTAGTAGGAAGGAATATATAGGAACCCTCCCCACCAAAATGAAGGAATCCACAAGATCCATTCTCAAAGGGCCTCATGATATTTTGAGAATCTAGTTGGTATAAATATAATATATTCTTCTTGTAGAACCTAGAGTGTTCAACTGAATTTCCAAGATCAAAATGCAGATCTATCAAGCTCAAGAAAATTAATTGCTATATTGTAGGAGACAATATATGCTGGAAGGAACCTACTAGAATGTTTCTTACATATGTTACTGAAGATAAAATACAAGAGCTCATCGAAAATATTCACTGTGGCATATGTGGAGGATACCAAGCCTAGAAAACTATTGCATACATTTTTTTGAGAGCATGATACAATTGGCCATGTTTATTCATAGATACTAATGTTGTTGAAGTTTCTGAGTCAAAGACAAATAATGAAAAGGGAAAAGAGAATGAACAAGATAACATAATGCAATACAAATATCTCTTCTCTGACTAGTATAGGAACATTTTTCATTACTTATCATTTCTTATTTGTCTAACTTCCCTTGATAGAAAAAAAATATAAGGCCCTTAGATTGAAAACTCAAAAGTATGTGATAAAAATTGGCAGTTTTTATTGGAAAGATCTTGTTGGTGTTTTATTGCTTTGTCTGAAAAAGGGGGAAACACTGGAGAATATTATTGAATATCACAGATGTCTTCGTGGTGGCCATTATAATTGGAAGGTAACAACACGTAAAATATTGAAAGATGGTTTCTATTGGCCTTCTTTATTTTCAAATGTTTTTAGGCTGGTCAGAAGTTGTAACAAGTGCCAACTTTTTGCTGAGAAGAAAAAATTGGCACCTCTACCATTTATTCCTCTATTTTTTGAAGAACTTTTCTGACAATGGGGATTATAATTCATTAGGGATATAAATCCACCTTCCAGTGGACAACACAAGTGGATCTTAACAACCACTAATTGTTTTACAAAAAGGGTGCAAGCAATTCCAACCAAGAAAACAACTGATACCGTGGTAATTAAGTTCCTGGAAGAAAATATTTTTGCAAGGTTTGATCATCCTAAGAAGTTGGTTACATAAAATCGCCAAGTATTCAAATCTAAAAAATTAATTAATTTCTACCAAAGTTACAATGTTATTATTTCTCATTCCACCACCTATTATCCTCAAGCAAATGGGTTGGCAGAGTCTTCAAACAAAACTCTGGTAAGAATACTTAAGAAACAAATTTTATATAATAAGAAGAATTGGGATTCTCAGCCAGAGTTTGCTTTGTGGGCCAACATAGTGACTACCAAAAGGTCCACTGGTAAGTCACCCTTTGAGTTAGTGTATGGTACAACAACTCTTTTTCCCAGCCAACTAGCCAAACCAATAGTTGCACTCATTCAAGATGTCGTGGCGGAACCTGATGCATTAACTCAAAGGATTAACCATCTATTAGAACTCAATGAGAATAGAGAGCAGGTGATTGAAAATATAATAAACTACCAAGAAAAGATAAAACTTTTTTTTTGACAGAAAGGCTAAGGAGATAATGTTTCATCCTGGAGATCTTTGTCTTGAGATGGGATGTTAGAAGGGAAGAAAAAGGAAAGCATGGAAAATTCAATCTCCTATGGTTTGGACCTTTCAAAATAGCAGAAGTCAGATCCAACAATACTTTCATTCTGGAAATTTTGGAATGGGAACTACTGCAGCTTCTTGTTAGTGGGTAGTATTTGAAACACTACTTTCAAAATTGAGTATATTAATTTCTTTCATTGTAAATACTGACTTGGACATTGTAAGTACTCGATAAGTTTTTCATTATATGTTATAAGCTATAATATGAATACATGTCCGAAGTGAAGGCACCAATTTGTGGTTCTTAGTGTTTTTCTCTAAAACACTATCCCTGGGTGGAGCAAGCTGTTGTAGCTCTTTTTCACTATGTCAAAAATGTGAAAAAGAAAAATTGATATGATGCAACATTTATCAAAGCACGTGCTTGGTGGGGACTCGAAATCATTCAAAAAAGATTTAAATGAGTGAAGGGTTAAATGGTGGGCACATTTTTCATTTCACTTCAACAACGATGTCGGGCCTTCCCCACGGAGGAAACTCAACATCTACACAATGATTTTCTGGCCCGAAATCCACAACTAAAAACCCCTGTTATATGTATATTGCATTAATCAGAAAATATGAGGAGATTGCAATGATTTTCTGAAGCCCAAGCAACCTCTGTACTATCTCTATCTATATCACTACTTCCCAAGCAAGCTCAAGCTAATACACCAATTCTGCTGCTTGCCAAACTCTTATTTCCTTGCATTATTCCCTTGGGAAATAGCCCATATTTAATTGGGAAATTACACAACTATGAATAACACAATCATGATTGGCCTTCATTTGATTGCATGCACCACCTGTACAATTTGGATGATTATACAACTGATAGTTCATTGCCCTAAACTCCAATCTCAATTGGGTCTTTCTCTGATCTGACATGCATGAGTTAATTATGAGTGAATCTCCAGTTTACTGATCACTGCAAGTTACACCCCACTACTATAGGTTACACCCCACTATAGTAAGCTACACCCCACTAAAGTAAGTTACAACCCACTACTACTAGTTACACCCCATTGTTGTTGGTTACACCTCACTTCTGGATCTCCCACTAATTCCTCCATCAATTGGAACTAGTTTAACTGAATTTAACTCAATTGGACTGAATTAAATAGTTACAACTCAAAATAAACTCAACTAGTGCTCCTAAATGTAGGATACACTCTACATGAATCTAGTAGACCCTCAACTCAAATTAATTGAGCTAACTAAATCAAATTGACTTAGTTAACTATTACAAGTTGTCATGAGATGTGGAATTACAATTTAATTTCTATTTTAATTCAATGACAAATTAAATTAGGATTTTCTTGTTGTATTTTCAACATCTTTGAATCCCAATAAATTTTTCTTTTCTCTTCAAGAAGGGAAAACATTAGGACACATTATGTCAAAAGAGGGAGTGAATATTTATCTTGAGAGAGTAGTAGCTATATCCAACATAGCGCTACCCAGAAACAAGGAGGAGGTACAGTCAATCTCGGGGAAAATATTTTTTCTATGAAGATTTATTCCAAATTCAGTAGAGAATCTAGATCATGTCATAGGAATGTTGAATAAAGGTAGTGATATCAAGTAGACCATGGAATTTAGGGCCTCATTTGAAGAAATTGAAAGAAAGATATCACAGAGGAACCAACCCTAGTTAGTCCAAACTTTGTAAAAGAATTTAAAATCTTTTATTTTACCTTAGAACACATAATATCAGTAATGCTATTATAGAAGAATGAGGAACGTTATGAAATCCCATAGTAGTTTTCAGCCATGCATTACGAGATGGAGAATTGAAATGCATCATATTGAAGAAGCAATATTACACGATGTTAAAATAATTGAAGGCTTTTAGAGAATGTCCTGGATTTTAAGGTGACAACTTATGTCCCCTTATCATTGGTAAAGGATATTCTAACACAACTAGACACTGATTGAATGCGCGAAAAGTGGATCGCAAAGCTACAAAAATTTGAAATGGGGATCAAGCATACTAAATTTGTCAAAGGCTAAGGATTAGATAAGCTACTTATTTAATCAAACCATGTAGCACTTGAAAGGCACACTAATTAATAAACTTGCAAGATCTCCAGAAAAGAGAATCCACAACTAACCTCTTTCTTCATACGAATAGAATCGTCAATAACCTCTTCATCTTGGGGAGAGAATCCACAAGAAACTATAATTCTAGTAGGAAGGAATATATAGGAACCCTCACCACTAGATGGAACGAATCCACAAGATCCCTTCCCAGAGGGCCTCACAATATTTTGAGAATCTACTTGGTATAAAGATATTATATTCTTCTTGTAGAACCTAGAGTGTTCAACTGAATTTCCAAGATCGAAATGCAGATCTCTCAAGCTCAAGAAAATCAAGTTCTATATTGTAGGAGACAAATTATGCTGGAAGGAACCTACTAAAATGTTGCTCACATATGTTACTAAAGATCAAATACAAGAGCTCATCGAAAATATTCACTGTGGCATCTATGGAGGACACCAAGCCTAGAAAGTTATTGCATACATTTTTTTGAGAGCATGATACTATTGGCCATCTTTATTCAGAGATACTAATGTTGTTGTAAGGGTCTCTCTAGATTGTTAATTTCTCACTGGCAAAGCAAAGTTTAAGTCCCTCCCATTGAAACCAATAAAGGTCCAGGCTCCCTTCTATCAATGGGGGCTTGATTTTATTGGTTAGACCCATCCAAACTCAAGTGGACAACATAATTACATTATCATGGCAATCGATTACTTCACCAAGCGAGTGGAATAAATTACTACCCAAAAGGTCGACAAGAACACCATACTAGAATTCTTGCAAGATTTGGTTGACTAATAAGGATCATCACCAATAATGACAAAACTTTCAAGTCTTTCAAAATGTTACAATTTAGTCAAGACTTTAGCATTGAGATAGTGAATTCAATGGCTTATTACCCACATGATAATGGATTAGCGAAATCTTCCACAAGAATCTGATAAGAATCATCTAGAGAATGTTAGAGAGGAACAAGAAATCTTGGGATGTAAATCTCAAGTATGCTCTATGAGCAGATAGGATCAGCACAAAGAGAGCCATAGGTACCTTGCCTTATCAGCTAGTATATGGCAAAGATGTAATGTTTCCAGTGAATATGGCTATCTCGGTGATGAAGTTATTGAAAGGAGATGAGGCTGATAGCTTGATGAAGAGAAGGATATATCGGCTCATTGAAGCTCAACAATAGAGGGAAAAGGTCATGCACAAGAAAGAAGTGTATAAGCAAAATATGAAGGATTCTTTTGAAAAAAGAGAAAAATAAATGGATTATTAGAAGGAGATTTGGTACTTAAATGGCACTCAATCAGTGTAGACAATGGTAAGCATGAAAATTTTGATAATATATTGATGGGCGCATTCAAAGTAAAAGAAGTTATTGACAACAACACATCAGTTAGATGATCTGGATGGAGATTCCTATGGAGCCCTATCATTGGTAGGTTCCTAAGTAATTTTTTCACTTAAGTACATCTCAATTATAAAAAAGGAAACAAAAATTATTTGTAAGAATTTTATTTGCAAGAATTTAACTTTGAATGTTTCAAATTTTTAGTTTTCAATAAGAGAGTTACAAGAGGAGGAAAGGAATTTGAGTTGGGGAAGACTCCATAGCCCAACAAAGACACTAGAACTACAAGTTCTCAATAGGCTATAAGGATCTATTATCCCCCATGGAATCGACGTTAATGTCAAAATGCACCACCCCTAATAAAGGTTATTCTCAAGGGTATCAAATACAAAGGGGGCATAAAAGAATCCAAATATCCAAGGTGAAATTATTAGCAAGGGGAATATAAGAGGTGTTTCACAAAGGCACCAAAGGGACAAACCCCACCCAGAAATGCCAACGGTGTGCACTGATAAGCCTCCAAATTAGACACAAATTAAGGCCCATCTAACCTTTCTTAGGCACATAAAGGCTATATTAAATATCTACTTCTACACTTAATAATGTTTTTTTAGCTTTATTTTGTTCTTAGGAAGGTTTAGAGATAATTTCATATTATGTGCCTAATATTATTTATTTTAACATAATATTGAGTAAATTGTGAATGAGATAATATAGGTACTTGATCCCTACTACACGATGGGACAAGATTGGATAATAAATGAACAAAATATCATGAAATGTTTGACAAATTATGGAGCTCCATTGATTGAGAAAATTTAGGAATGTGTTCCCTGTCATTTAATGAAGATTCCTAGTGTTGGGAATCATATCCACTTTTTGAGGGATTTTGGAGTGGAAAACTATCTCCTTTCAAGGATCAGGCTTCCTAATCACTTTTTATAAGTACCAATTAAAATTTTCCTATAGAGCCACGTATTTCTTAGCCTTTTTGTGGGGAAAACTTGTTATTTAGTAGCTCCACTTTCATTTCTAGCAGGGACGTACTTGGATTGATTCAAATAATGAAGTTTGGAGCCATTTTAACTTATAAATCTTGGTTTCCTTCGTAGGTCTCTGAGTATCCTTGGGCTTGGACATCATAGGAGCCTTAGATCCCTCTTGTACAATTTCTTTATTTTCTTTAAATGTTTCTTTCACTTGCATCTCTTATTTTTGCATTTACTATTCATGTTTCTTTTGTTGTAGGTCATATTGGTTTAAGGATTGAAGTGAGTTTTTTTGTACTTTATTTACATAGTCACAAACATGATTCATCCTTAAAAATACTTTCAAGAGTTATATTCATCATTGAGCTACTTGGATTGGTTTGCTAGTTTACAAATCTAGAATTTTTGGAAATCTCTTGTAGCAAAATAGTAGTATTTTTCTGTTATTTATTAGCACATGTTAACGATCCTATTTTGAGTTGATTCCACTTGTATTAAGTCCTAAAAGAATTAAGTATAATAAAAAAAATTACCCATAGCATTTTCACTTGATTAGATTAGGAATTTGGTAGCTTAACTAGCTCACTAATTCTTAAATTTCTGATTTTTAGAGTAGTAATTTTCTACTATTTTTGAGTACATGTTAACAGGGGTATTTTTGAGTGATTCCACTTGGAATAGAGTCCTAGTACATCCTACTTTATAAAAAAAATGTCCCATCTCATTTTCATCTGATTTTCTTGGGAGTTCGACAAGTTATCTTGAGGAGTATCAGTCCTGTAGCACGTGTAAACTTGACCAAATTTTCTCCAAAAGCTTTGTTTTTATCTATTAGGCTTAAATCATGACCCCTAGACTCTAAATCCATGATTAATACCAAACACCCCTTAAGCACTTCCTCTTCTCCATTTCAATTCACCTCTGCAATTTGGGTTAGTGGACAAATTTATGAACTGGAGAACACAATAATGGTTTTCTTGATTGCCACATCTAATGAATTCTACAAATGGATCTAAATTTTTTTGAATGCAATGATTGATTACATGTCCTTTCCTTCATGCAAGTTAGATTAGATTGATTTCTTTATTCTTAAGCTATGGCTTCTATTTCAATCATTGGTGTTTCCATCCCATAGACTAGGTTTCCTTTCAATGCAACATTGACATTTTGCAAAGTAGCTTAATGTTTACATTTTTGCAAGTAGTATAGCCTTTACATTTCTGCAACTAGGATTAGCACTTAAATTTGAGAAAGAATCATTTTCATTTCTTGAAAAGAGAGTGGGATTTCCATTTCTACAATTAGTTTAGGCTTTGATTTTATGACATTCACTTCATTACATTAGATCAATGGAAGAAGGACACCTTAGATGTTGCACATATAGTGTCGACACCTCTTAAGTTTGTACAAACCCCGGGTCGATAATTTAAGTTGGTAGCCTTGGGAGTTGAAACATTCTTGTTGCAATATTGGGGCTCATCACTTTTTGTCATTATTTCCAGGGAGGTGTCAAGTATGCATTGTTTTCTTCCCTAGTTTATCCATTTATGAAAAAACAAAATAATTGCATTAGGCATATTTCATTTTAGAAAATTGCATTGCATTAGAATTATTTTTTAAATTTGTTTATAAAAACATAAAAAATTACTTCTCCAACACCAAACCTCCCCATTTGATCACATGGTGTAGTAAGAACCATATCACCATCCACTTTTGCAGGTAGAAGAAGAAGAGGTGGCAAAGAAGGTAGAAGAATGGATGGAGATGATGTCAATGAAGAAGATCCTCTTAGATTTCCCATTCAAGATATTGATATCAATGTTCATATGAAGAAAATCCCTCCATTTCCTTTGTAACTTCCATGGGATGAGGTTAGAGGATCCATAAACCTTTCTCTTTGAATTTGAAATCCTTTGTAGATCTTATGGTTACTTACTAAACATTCAAAAATTGATATTCTTTCTAGCAACATTGAAGGATAGATCTCTTAAATGGTTCATGAGTTTAGGGACTAATTCAATAATATCATGGAATGATATGCAAAATATATTTGTAGAAAAATATAAATACCATGATATTAAAGAATAAATATTTAGAATGACTCAAAAATAATATGAGAGTCTTGAGGATCTAATAGAGACATTTATGTATAATGTTAAGAAGGCAAACTTACATCATTCAGGATTTGACACAGTAAAAGTAATCTTACTTAGAACAATTAGAGATGAGCGGATTGATATCCTTGATCTCATGAGTAAAGGTGATGAATACCATTTATAATTTGAAGAAATTTGTGAAATATGCAAGCGCGTATGAAGAGGAAGGGAAAGAGTAAGTCAATCTGCATTGAGATCGATAAGTCAAGATGAGCTTGAAAAATTGCTTGATAACTTTAAAACATAAATTCTTAGTGATCTAAGTGAACAAGTAGAAATGTTAAGAATGAAAAATGGGCAAAAAGAGGATGCTAATATTTGTGTTATCCATGTGGAATCACATGCTACTAAATATTTCCCATCATTACCAAGGTTGAAGGAAGTTTACTAGGAGGACATTGGAGCAACTCAATCACCAAAGAAACTCTATTATGTAGCTCCAAGAGGACCATGGCAGTCAAGTAAACCTGGTATGGTGCAAGAACCTAACTTAAAATTTTAAGGTTATGCACAACCATATCAAATTAATTGGAACACACCCTTTCCTTAACAACCTTGGCCATCTCAAAACCAATCTTGACAATAAGGTTGGCAAGAACCTTATGGGAGAAATCCATAATATCCTCAATATTTTCCTCGATATCCTCCATACCCAACTCCATGCTATCCATACCATCCACCTCCACCAAAACCATAACCTCAACGACATCCATCTCAAATATCCACTCCCACTCAACTACCTGTATCGCCATTTCTAAATCCAAACAATGAAGTAGCTCAACCCATTTACAATGCTGAGGTATAATACTTCCAAACAAATCCTCTTGATCTAAATGGTATTCATCTTAGCTCATGGAGTGTATTGAAAAAAGAGATTCTCTTGATGTCATTAAAGGACAACATTCAGAAAAAAGAAGATTCAAATGAGGGGACCAAAGAATCATGGGTTGCACTTTATGGAGAGCAGACATCAAAATCAGAGATCGAGAAAGTTCCATCATGTTTACCATCAAACAATTTATGTTTTCAAGAGAATAATTAGTAAAAATAATATGATTTGAGTGTAATGGTAGAATAGGCCACAAAAAATGATCCAAATGTGCAAGTGAACTAGGGGCGTTACAACCATATTGAAATCTAGTTCTAAACAATCACTAAGTTACAACAACACGCACTTCTTCAACAATTACTGATCTCATCTCAATCAAAGCAGTTGGTCTCATATTCAAGCACATGTCAAAACATATCTTTCGAGCCTACACACGATTTTATGTGTCATCTTTATATGCACATGGCTCCATTGGAAGTTTTCTTATACTTGAAAGATATTTTCTTTTGTCAAGTAGAGTAGGATAGAAAAAAGAAATAAAAAATGGAAAAGAAAAAATAAGAGGAAAAGAATAATATCTCAAGTGAAAAACTCTTTTGAGGCACCTAATATTGGCTCATTTATTGAAAACCTCCATGAGGAAGTTAGTGGGTTGGAAAGAAAAAAGAAAAAAAGAAAAATATCCTAGGTGAAAACCTTCTTTGAGGTGCCTAGACATACCTACTAGTTGAAAACCTCATTGAGGCAACTAGTAGGCCTAAAAAAAATAAAAAATAAATAATA
>APFE031037435.1:211603-264330 GCA_000404065.3 Pinus taeda | reverse complement strand
CATTCTCCAAAGCTCATAAGCAGTCTTTGATTATAGAAACTATCAGGTATTACAGTGCGAGTCTCTCCTGGAGCAAAATTAGCTAAAGATAGCTTGTTGACCAACCAACCAACCAACCCTTAATACAGTATTGAGGGTTTTCTTTATAGTGCAAATATCTCAAACTATTTATTACAATCGACCTAAAACAGGTCTGCAAAAAGAGCTTTGTAAATCTAAAATTGTGCCGAAACTAAATGCAGGTAAATATCTGTTGAACTGTGTCAGAGGTAGCTGGACCAAAAAGAGTGCAATGTGGCCCTTGGAGGCTCGATGCAGTACTGCTGGAATAACTATGTTTTGGGAGTTGTAGCTTTGTTCTGGTGTGAGTTAAATGTGCAACAACCGTGATTTGAGAGTTTTGAGTGGCCTCGCCCTCTTTTTTGACTTTGTTGGAAGGTATTTAATTTTCTCCTACTTTGGGCCGCTGTTAAGATCTTCGCTGATACTCTTTGCCACTACATTGATGGTCTCCGCCGCTTACTGATACTCTTTGACGTGCTTTCTCTCTGTAAATTTGATCTGATGCTCTTTAATCTCTGTCTCTGGTCACTTCCTATCTTCAAATCGGTTTGATTTGGAAAAACGGGCAATTTCGGGCCTTTTCGGTGCAAAACGGGCCAAGGAATCAAAAGATTCCCTAAAGATTCCCCAATATGGCCTATTTCTCGTAGCGAAGCGCTAATCGCGCATCGAAAACTGCCTCCGTTTCTCATTTCGGAGCTCCGAAGCTCGACTTTTGCTCTTGCGCGAATTTTCGATTTTTTGGCTACTGACGTCAGCAGTACGGTGGATGACGTCAGTATGCTGACATCAGCAGTGGGGTCCTTTGGTACGGATGTGACGTCAACATGCTGACGTCATCAAGGTGACGTGGCAGTACAGCGAGGTGACGTGGCAGTACAGCAAGGTGACGTGGCAGGGTGACGTGGGCCTGGGGCAGGCTGGGTGTGGTGACGTGGAGGCAACATGGCAGGGTGAGGTGGCGTTCCTGTTACGTGAGGGGAGGGCGGTTTTCCTTGTGCATCGGACCGCCTTTGGTATGGAGGTGGTTTCTGTCAGGGGCGGCCTGATGCAATGGGAGGCCGCCACTTATCCCGGTGTACGACGGTAAAACCGTCGGACGTCGGGTGGTAACCTACCACCACAATCGGGCGCGTGATGTGAACAAGGACTGTCGGATCTGGGGGAGGTGATCTGACGGTGGACGAAAAAGGGAGATGTGTGGGGTTTAGTAAAGGCACGCGCGCATTAAAGGCTTAATTTTTCGCAGCGCTGTGTGTTTTAAACTTTAGAAAATGGGCAAACTGTGTTTTGCGCGGTGGAAACTTATCAAACAAACATTAATAGTTTTCACAGAAGAATGCGCGAGGGGGTTATTAGCATTTGGAAAGGGTTTCCTTAGTGTTTGGAAGGGGTCCAAACACTTGGGAGTGGAAATTTTTGCAGAGGGAGGGTTCTTACTAAAGTCCAAGTGACTTAGTAATTCCCAGTGAAGTATTTATGGTTATATCTCAACCAGGGGTAGGGGATATTTACATAAGCAGATTATCTACATAGTTTTAGTATGGGGATAGGGAAAATATAGGGAGTTAAATAATAGTGTCAGTAGTTAACATGGAGATGACAAGAAAGCGCTAAGCTTAAGAGATCTTAGGCTTAAAAGGGGAGATAGAACCTTATAGAGAAAGTATGGATCCTCTTTGAGTGAAGTAGATCTTCACCCAGGCTAATGACATGAAAAATGATGAAACTAAGAGATATCAAGCAGATATTGACCTCTTTTTGGGGAAATTAGTTAATGATTTGGGGGAGATGGAGAAAAGGAAGTTAGTTATGCCTGTTTTGAGCTCTTTCACATAAAACTGCCTGGTGATTGTGCCCTGAGTAGAGATGACACCTTGAAAACATAGAATTGATCAGAAATCAAGATTCTGCAACCTCAAATCTACCTACCCAGCCTACTTACCTAACATTTTTTCTTCTTTTGGTTTGGGTGCACTTAGACTTGCAGACCCATCATTTCAATTTTTTCTTTTTATGCCTTGCTATCTACAAACTACCCTTTTTTCTTCCAAGGGCCCAGATTAAGCAGTTGGGCTCCTTTGATTCTCTACCTATCTAAGAATCTGCCAAGATTAAGCTGTTTGGAAAGATTTTCATTCTCTATATTCTAAAACAGGAAATTGAAACCTAGGGAGACCAAGATTAAGCTGTTTGGACCTCCCTTTAGCTGAAAAATTCTACAAAATTGGAATGACTTTTCAAAATTTGGAAAACAGTTAGATGAACTCTGAGTAGCCTTCTTTGCTTGGTGACTGTTTAGCAAATATGGAGCATTGCAACCTGCAAAGTATGACATATTTGGCCTGTAAAATGTCAATCATGAAATATGAGTAACCTGCTGCAGTAGGAGGCTAACAATGGGAATGGAGGAGAAGAGATCAAATCACAAGCCTTTTTCTGAAATGAATGGTTAATAGCTTTCTCATTATATGATTTACTCCAATGCCCACTTTACACATTTTGTTTTGGTGAGGTATATTACTGAATACGACTTGTATTAGCCTCTGTTATTTACACATTTATCCTTAAACCAGCCTTAACCGACACATTATCTAATAAGAAACCTTCATTGTCGCAAACAAAGGTTATGGGTAAATGTTGTTTTTTAGAAGTGGTTTCAACATTTCTAACATTTAAGCATATTGGAAGAAGTTAATACTTGAGGTACATTTATTGATTACAAAGTGATTGAAGTGATTTTAATGGTTTTTGTCATTTTCTTTTGTTATATAGCGTTCAAAACAAAGGGATTGGTCTAAAAATGCCTTACCGGTCATACCACAGGTTTTGTTCAATACTATTGACCAGCCTTGAGTGAAGAGTGTTTCATCTTCTCACCTTGCATCTAATAAAGGGGGAATATACAAGGAATAGACACATGACTAGAGATATTGTGTACCTATCTAGTAAAAAATGTTATAAACTAAAATAAAATTAAAATATTTATAAAATATTTTAATTTTGAAATGACTTATGGTTTTTGGGCAACTGGTATTGATATGCCATGACACTGGCCTATGCTATTGTAACATAGCCTATTTACATTTTAATAATATCCATGGTAAAATGGAGGTAAATATCCATGGTTAAGTTCTAATTCGAAAAATGTTATAAAACTAAATAAAATAAAATATTTTAATTTATGGTTTTTGGGCATGTGATATTGATAAACCATCGCATTGTAACAAACCCTAAATCATTATGACATCTGGAAAACATAATTTTTTTTAGATTTGGAAAATTTTAATATAAATTTTATTTTTCACAATTCAATTTAAAACCACATTCAAAATAATCATCAACCAATTAAAAAAACAAATTACATTTTTTAGTTTTCAAAATATTCAGTTAATAATTTTTTTTTTCAAAACTTTAATAAACTTCATAAAATATGTTTAAAATTTTCAAATTTCAAATTAAAATCAAAACTTTTTAACCAAAATCCAAAAATAATAAAATATTATATTAAAATTTTATTACTTAATACTTTATAATTTCATGGCTAAACTTGTAACCATTCACAATCACAAATATCATATATTGAATTCATTCATAAAAAAAGAAAAGCTATGTATTAATTTGTTAAAATTTCCATTCTTCTTCGTTTAAACATGAATATTACCCAATTCAACTATTCTGGAAAATCTCCACCTACAATCTCAACACATCTATCATACATGCTATTCTTTCACACATTTGGATGTCATGGACCTTTTCTAGAAAACCAAAAAACACATTTTTTGACCCAAAACATTATTTGCACATTGTCAAGATGGTGGTATCTAGGCTATAAGCAATAAATAACATGTTGCAGAGGCTTTTAAGGCACTCCTCACCCATACACCATACATACATGGGCATGCCAGTTATTGATATCCATTAAATGCTTACCAATTCTAATCTGTGCTAGGCTTCAGTGGATCCCTGTCGTGCAAAGCAGGGAAGATTCCATGAAAATAGAGAGTCGAACTTCAACTTCAAGAAGATTTCTCCTTAGAATTGGGGAAAGCATAGACTATGATTTTCCTCTAAAATTTTCAAATGAATTCCATGGCAGAATCAATTGAATAACAAAGGAACAAACAATCTGGAAGTAGTTGTAAATGAACGACACATTTTCCTGAAGAAGGTTCCAAATTATGATCATCTCTCGAGAAGATGCAAAATGGTAATGAAAAAAACACTGGAATGCATGAACTTTTGAGAAAAAAGAGAGTAAGAAGCAAATGTCAATCACATGTTCTTCTAGGAAGCCGTGGAAATTAACATATTCAGGGTGTTCTTATCTACCATGTTTGAATTGCATAAAGGTTGCACTGCCCATCAGCAGCAACATTAGGATTTTGATTAAAAGGAATTTGTTTTTTGTTAAGTGGTTCAACCAATTAAATCTCTTTCTGAATTTCTCCTACCATGAAATAATTTTGAATGCTTTTATTTTGAAAGTAAGACATGAGAAAATATTCAAAGAAACTATTTTGAACATTTTTATTTTAAAAGTACGGCATGAGAAAATACTCCAAGAAATGGACATAGGATTTGGAGAAAAGAGAATCGTTCCAAGCGGTTTGCCCACATTAGTTTATTTAAATTAGTAAAGTATTCTTTAACATGATATCACATTTTAATCACTTTTCTAAATTGGATATTTAATATTAATTCAAATTTAGCATTTACTTTTATTATGTGGTATACATTTATTTTTATAAATAACCTAACACTACTTTATTAGCAATAATTTAAGTTAATATCAGGGAGGTTGGAGTGGGAGGAGTAATTATCAATTTCGAAGAAAAAATAGAAGTAAAGTATGCTTGGGGTCTTGGAATTACGACAAATAATCAATTGGAAGCCCTTTCCTTTTGGTAGGGTCTGAAAATTAGTTTGGTTAATGGTATCAAAATTCTGTCTATAGTCGGCAACTTCATGATGATTATCCAAAAATGTGTAAAGCTCCTTGAGAATGCCAATCTCCTCAATGATGAAACCTTCTCAATCATGGTGAGAATTATTTATTTGTTAAAAAAATTGATAAGGTTTATTTGTTCCACGTGTTGCATGCCAATAACCATATGGCGGATGGTCAGGCCAATGCAGGGGTGTTATTAGAACAAGGTTGATTATGTATAAATCAAACCAACTACTCATGTCACATCCCCTGGTTGGTTGTAGAAGGTCAACACTGTATTGTGGAGGTACAGATAGTTAGAGTATTAAGATGGTAGTTAAGAAGGCTAGCTCCTCGAGGTCCCTTCGCAGTGCCTTGGAAGTAGGGATGGTATGTTGTGAGTTAAGGCACAGGTGTGGTGTCATTGGAATGCAAATCATGTACGAGGACAGGTGGGTGTCAAGGTTTCGGTTAATCATCAGAATATGTAATATAGCTATTCCTCCGGGGAAAAAAGGTACCATCACATTACAATCCTGGTTACTTATGACATTGGGAAATATGGAGGGAATTGGCATTGACAAGACTTTGAATCATCTTGCATTTATGAAGGATAAGATTGGGAAGAATGTTGGGATTGATCAGGCTATTATATATTGCAGCAGGCTTTAGTCGGTTAATCAAAAGATTGTTATTGTTTAGAGGCGTATTGCTACAAAGATGGCCTCCATGCGTAATGGCAGTGGGGGAGGTTCAGGGCTTGGTAGCTCAGGGTCTAGCCATGGTTTGGGGCTTGAAAGTGTTGAGAACCTGGTGGAGAGCTCTTGTAAACAAGTAGTAAAGGATATCATCAAGGAAATTAATGAAAACATGGTTGTTATTTATGCTCAATTATCTGAATTGCACAAAGATTTGGAATTATTGCAGAAGACTATGGAAGGCATGTGCATAGATTTGCTGAGTGTTTAGCAGAAGGTTGAGAACATCGAAATTAAGGTGGAAATTGTGATTGTTGGGGTCTTAAAGGAATTTTTCGGGGTTGGGGATGTTACAGTCATCAATGTTGGTGGTGCCGAGGTTGTTGTTGATGTTCAGGTCCTGGATGAAGAAGAGAATGTCAAGTAGGAATTGACCACTTTTGTGGATGATCCCACGGGTGAAGAAGCCAAGTCTGGTAGTAGATGAAATAATTCGTCTTATATATATATATATTATATATATATATATATAATATATATATATATATATATATAATATATATATATATATATATACACACACACACTATGTCGATGTATAGAATATAGCGGTGTTTTCTGGATAGTCTACAGTTGTAGTTTTGTTATAAGAATATATGTAAATAAGATCAGTAGTAAGAAAGTCCCTATCCAATATAAATTGATGAAAATTTCAAAAAGAACAATCCTGAATTTTCTATGGGACTTGGTCCTTTGCCAGTATATATAATGAAAATGCTATATGTTTCCTTAAAAAAACAAAAAAAAACAAGTTAATACGTTAATTTAAAAAAATCGAGCACTTTCAAAAATTCAAATTATTAATTTTGAAAATTAATTACTTTAAAAAAAAAATAGTAGATGTATTTTAAAATAATAAATTTATTTAAAAATGTATAAGTTTTAATTAAAAAATAGTTTATTTAAGATATTTAATAAATTTAAAGTTGAGATAAATCTTATTTTCATTTAATTGCTTTAGTATATGATAAGATGTTTCCAAACATTTTAGGTATAAAGGGGTTAATTTATTTGATTATTGTTAATGTTGTTTGGCATTTGGGTGAATGTTTCCAAACATTTTAAGTACGAGGGGTAAGTTCAATTAGTTGTGGCCTATGTTAGAATGGATATATCATTAGTTGATATACATAATCCGTAGACAAACAACATTATTATAATTCATTAATGTGTAGTTATATGTATAAACATAATGAATTAAATAATTAATTACTAACACTTTTAGTTACGTACTATTGAATTCAAATAATTTAATTAAAAACAAAATAATAATACACAAATCTTTTACAATTAAAAACTGAGCACATATATCCAACATAAAAAATTGGAACATACATCGAACTAGTAATGTGTGTAACCATATTTAATATGATCCTTATAATTTTTGTGTAAATATAGGTTTATATATTACCTCCATGAAAACTTACTTCCTTAGTGGTTTCCTACACACCATATAAAGGATACCACACATCAAAACATGACATTTTAAATTATGTATATATTTAAGCTTAATCAAATCATATTTCTTAAAATTCATATTTTTAATAATATAAATAAATTTTAGCCCCCCTAAGACAACTCAATTGGTGATGGCCATGACACTGAAGTGTTATGTGCTATGAGGTTTGAGGTTGAAATCCCCCTAATCCACATGTGCCTATGGAAGGGGCATATATATTATGTAGGCACTTAGATGTTATAGTGGCAGTACTTGGAATCAACCTTGTGTCATGCGAGTATGAGACTAGCCTAGTTGTTGATTCTTCTAAATACAAAAAAGAAAAAAATAGTAATAATAACAAAAAAAAAAATAGTTTACAAATAGTTTACAAGTTTTTTAGAGTTTATATTTTATCTTTATATGATGATTGTTATAATCACGGGGGCTTCACTTAATGAACCTTTGATATAGCACGTGCATCCATGACATCTACATAATACCCTTAAGTTGACTACATATACCTCTAAAAATCACATTATTTAAACCCATACCAATACGAACCCAATACACCTTCCCAATTTTAAAAACACGTACTTTCACTAGATATTATAGGTATCTATTTTTTCATTAACATTTTTTATTTTTATTTTTTTCCGGGGAAAAAATCAAAACTTTTTATTAAGAGCGATAAAAAGTTTTACAAGCAATTGAATCATATGCCACCACATCTGGCACAGGAGACTGCTGTTCTGCTCAACATTTAAGGAGCTGTTCTGCTGTTCTGTTGGACACGAAACCTTTACATTCAACCTCCCAACAGAGGTGCAAAAGCAACCATGTAGCATATATGCGAAAACAAAAACTGGGGTCTCCTTCAACAGAAGGAAAACAACCCCAAAATACAAAAAATATATGTCTTAAAGCCCGTGAGCAGTTCCAAAACGGAGAGAGATTTAAAAAAAAATGCTGTTTGCTATGTTTTTAAATATGCTGCTACTGATAACAAGAACTAAAGAAAACAAAGCTGGAAAAAACATAAATATACATATAATATATAATGCCGCTACAAAACTGCTGTCAAAATAAAGCTGGAGGTCAGATGTCAAAGAGACTGTGCATAAGGAGGCATGTTTGATCTGACTGAATGCCCCTGTCTGATCTCCTCTATGACCCAGTTGCCCATATCCTGTTGTACACCAGCTTTAGAAAGCTAGTCTGCTTCTTCATTCTTGTCCCTCTAAATGTGGCTGATAGAAAAAATATTAAAAGATGCCTTTAATAAGAAAATTTCTTCCACTAGAGTCCTCAATATCTGATTTTGACAAGATGCTTTTCCATTGACCCAATTTATGACATTAAGAGAGTCCCCAAAAATCTGTATCATGTTTATGTTTCTGTGAAGAAGCCAGCATAAAAGGTAACGAAGAGCTGATAATTCCGCATAGTTATTAGTGCCATAACCCAGCCCAACAGAAGCTTTTAGTGAGTGATCAGGATCGATATGAATGCACAGGCCAGCTCCCGCCCTGTTATTTTGTGAAGCCCCATCAAAAAAACCCCAAGGGATGCCTTCCTGAATGTTGGTTTGTTTTTGTTTTTGCTTAGGATCTTTTTGCTCAGGGGGCGGTAATGCAGAGTAAATGGCCGCTATGTTAGTGGCAATGACGAAAGAGGGAATGTCCTTGTCTTGAAAAATGCTTTTATTCCTGGCAAGCCATATTCCCCAGCAGAATATGAGAGGCAGGTTTCTCAGGTTTCCATTAGGAAAGTCTTGCCACCATTTTCTCCAAGCTGACTCCAAAGAATCGAGACCCCACCTAGCATTTATCTTGAGCAGCGTAGTGACCTCCTCCCAGATCTGTCTTGTGAAAGCACAAGTTATGAAGAGGTGGTTTATGGATTCATCATCTGACTTGCACAGTGGACATCTACCAGGCCCAACTAAGAATCTTGCCTGTAGAATTTCCCAAGTTGGGACCTTCCTTTTTAAGATACACCATAGAAAAAGTCTGGCCTTTGCTGGGCTTTTTAGTTTCCACAAATTTTTGGCCCACCAATCCGGAATGCCCCAGCATTTCTTTCCCATCAAGAAAAGGTATCCATCTTTAGGCGAGTAATCCCCTGTTTTACTCTGGGCCCAAAGCAAGCAGTCAGGTTCATCTTTTATCCTGACATTTGAGCGTTGAAGTTCTTTTATGAAAACCTCCCACTCAGCCTTCCACCTGACATTTATTCCCAGATCGACATCATCCTTCCAAGCCTGTCCCCAAATAGTAGACTGTCCAACCTTCTCCACCTGATTTAGTGATGTAATACCTTTACTATCTAGATGTCTGAGAAGTCCGGGTGACAGAGCATAATCTTCATTGCATCCTACCCAAGGGTCTCTGCCAATCCTGATGAGTCTACCATCACCAACTTTCCAAGCTAAGCCTTGTTCGATCACGGAAAAAGCTTCCACCGTGGCCTTCCAAATGGCAAAAGCATTTTTTATCTTCTTGTTTTGACTCCGAATCGAGTCTTCCAAGGGGATGGGGTCAATGTATTTCCTTTTTACCACTCTTGTCCATAAGTTTTCCATAGTTATTAGCCTCCATCCGGATTTAGCAGCAAGAGAGAGACTGAATTCTGGAAGTCTTTTAATGCCCCATCCTCCCCATTCTTTTGGTCTGGCCACTTTGTCCCAAGCCACCCAAGGCAGCACTGAGGATTCCTTTGTGCCAGCCCATAGAAATCTACTGCATATTTTCCTGATTTTCTCCAGCACTCCTTTGGGGATCCACGTCAGGGCAGCCCAGTATACCGGAATAGCTAGAAGAACTGATTTAATAAGAGTCAGCCTCCCAGCTCTGGATAACCACCTGAAGCTCCAATGTGATATTCTAGCTTCAATTTTGGCTATGAGCCAGTTCCAATCCTCTTTTTTATAGCCAACAGGCTTTAACCAGAATCCCAAATATTTGAAAGGAGTATCCATGGGCTGAATAGGGAATGGAAATAAATTAGCCAGACTGTTCCTTTCCCTTCTTTCAAAATCTGCCACACAAGCTTGGGACTTTCTTGAGTTAATCTGCATTCCAGTAGCTTTAAGGAAGAGATCAAAAATGCATTTTAATTCCTTTAGTTCATCAGGGGAGCCATTAGTGAAAATCAAAATATCATCAACAAAAAGGAGGTGTGTGATGAAGAGATTGATTGCTACCTCTATACCCTTTACCTTTTCCGTCCTTCTGGCTTTATGTATAAGTCTGCTTAGTCCTTCTGCCACAAGAAGGAACAGGAGGGGTGATAAAGGGCACCCTTGCCTTAATCCCCTCTGACTGATGAAGAAAGAGGAGGCCGCACCGTTAACCAGAACAGCAAAACTGACATTTGTGATGCACCCCATAATCCAGCTAACAAAAGAATAGTTGAAGCCGAGATGTGTAAGCAACATCCGCAAATAGAGCCAACTGATCCGGTCATATGCTTTGGATAAATCAATTTTGAGCACAACACCCTTCTTTTTCTTCATCCTGATACTATGAATAACCTCCTGGGCAACCCCAATGGCTTCATGAATTTGTCTTCCATCCAGGAATCCAAATTGTTCCATCGATATGTTTCGAGATAGAATTGGAGCTAATCTGAGAGCAATAACCTTAGCAATAATCTTGTAGATGCAGTTACACAAGGATATTGGCCTGAAGTCTTCGAAGCTTTCCGGATCATCCTTCTTCGGAATAAGTGCTATAAAAGTTGAGTTGAAGGGTCTATAGACTGCTCCTTTCTGTCTCGACTCTTCAACTACTTCAGTTATTTCTGATCCCAATTGATCAAAAAAATGGAGGAACAGCTCTATTGTCCAGCCATCTGGGCCTGGGCTCTTGTCCTTGCCCATGAGCTTCATAGCTGCTTCAACCTCCTCCTTTGAGACCGGTGAGGACAAAGCTTCTGTTTCATCTTCCTCAATGAACCTAGGAAAGCTTTGTGCCGTTTGGAGGACTTCTGCAATAGTTGCCTCCCCAGAATCTGAGAAAATATTTTGAAAATGTCTTTTCCCTAACCCAGAGAGCTCTGAGAAGGAATTAACCATCCTCCCTTCTTCGTTTTTAAGGCGCCATATAGTATTTGCAGCTTTCCTACCTTTAGCAAAGTTATGAAAAAACTTAGTATTCTCATCCCCCGATTTAATCCAGACTGCCCTACTTTTTATCCTCCATTCTTCTTCCTTATCCAGTAGGATTTTATTTTGTTGTTTCTCCAAATGGAGGATTCTGTCTTTGGATGACTGGGAGGAGTAACCATCAACCTCCATACTTTCCAACTGCTTCAATTCCTCCCTAATATTTCCCAACTCCTCATTTTGCTTCAGCCTTCTTTCCTTTGCCCAGGAGATTGTGGCTTTCTTCAGATTTTTAAGATTCTCCATGAACAAAAAAATCCTATCCTCAACAGAGTTAGGAATAGGGTGGCTCCATGTATTATTAAACAGATTGCAGAAAGAGTGATCTTGAAGCCAAGCAGGATTGAACTTGAAAGGGGCGAGAGGCTTGGGAGGAGGGAGAAAAAGGTCTAAAAAAACAGGGAAATGGTCCGAGTTTCCTCTTTCCTCAACCCACTGTTTGATCATGGGAATTTTTGTTAACAGGGGCTCAGCTATCAGAAAACGGTCAAGTATTTTAGCAATTCGATCCTCACCCATTCTTCAATTTCTCCAAGAAGGCTTTAATTTGATCGGAGAAGGATCAGTGAAATTGTTATCTGATATGAGGTTAAGGAAGAAATCTGAAAGAGGGTCTTCTCTGGCAGATGGCCCCCAAGCTTCAGCTCTACCAATGGAGAAATTTAAGTCACCACCCAGAAGCAAGAAAGGGGTCTTCATCATCGATTTCATCATCAGATTGTCCCAAAAATATTCCCTGCCCTGACAGGGCCCGTAGACATTTACCAAGGTAATAGGGAAAGAGAAATCTGGGGAAAGAACCTCCATTCCCAATACAGATTTCATAGCCCATTGGTTTATAATTTTAATCCGACCTTCTTTAATTCCAATGGAAATGCCCCCCGAATGACCAGAAGAGTCAACAACAGTAAAAATCCATCCTGGTAAAAGAGTTTTTAGCAAGGCCTCAACCTCTACGGCCTTACCCAAAGTTTCTTGCAGGAAGATTACATCTAGATTAGAATTGTTTATCCACTCTTTTAATGCCAGTTTTTAAGGTTTGCTAGCCAAACCTCTACAATTCCAGGATGTCAAGATCATTTTATTACATTCTCAGGGGGATGGGCTGCTCTAAGAACCCCCGGGATAGAGTATTGTTTGCCATCTGCAACGTCAAGCTTGGCTTTAATCTTTGCTTTGGACATATCCGACTTCCTACCTCGCTTATTTTTGAGGAAATTTTGTTCAAAGGTTTGTCCCAATCCACCTACAGTCCCAGGATCACTAAGTTTCCCTCCCAAAGATCTCAGGTTATAGGGACAGGGAGATTTGGCAGCCGAAAGAGAGAGGGGGGGCCACTAGTCTTCACGATTAATATCTAGAGCTGGTAAAGCATCAACAATAATGTCTATGGGAGGGGATATAGGATTATTTACCACAGATTCATCAGCATTATTATCTTGTACATTACCGGTTTGAAGCATTACGGAATTATGTTCCATGGTTTCATAAACATTATATTCATGTACATTACAGGTTTGAGATGAAACATGCGGGGAAACAGGAACATGCTCAGGCAAAAGATGTGTAGAAGGAAAGGTCCTTGACATACCCTTTTCTTCGTCTTCGCAATGAGCTTGTATTGCCGGGACTGTCTTGACATGCTCCTCCACGATCACCGAATCTTTGATAGGTTCCTCCACATGCACTGTCGAAAAGTTTGCAATTCCCGGATTTCCCTCTTGGTTCAGAACAGTTGCATCCACTGGGACTTGATCAGTTTCCTCTGCCTCCATATCCGCTACTCCGTGCGTCTCCGGGATTTCGTTCTCCATGGATAGCTGATTAGGGTCTTGGACATTTCCTCTATTCACTGAGGCCCGCCGAAAGTGTTGCCTCCTTCGCTTCAATGGGAAATCTTTAGCCAAATGCCCATACTCATGACAGAGATGGCATCGGAACGGAAGATATTCATAATCTAATATCTGCTCAAAAGCGAAATCCTTATACTGGAGGTTAATTTTTTTTGCTAAGCCTCTGCTTGGATTAAGGGTGGCCAATATACGCGCCATCGTTCGATCCTTTGTGTGCAAAAAGGTCATATCTGCCTCCAGAAATATCCCCAACCTGTTACCAATGGTTTTAAACACTTCTTCAGTCCACAGAAAGGAAGGCAAACCCGGTACACGAATCCACACAGGAAACTCGCCGACTCTCTCCTTGAAAGCATCAAACATGGGTGTCCATTTCTTTAGCAGAATGGGAATGTTCCCAATATGCCAATTGCGCTGGAGAACCCATTCTGCCGAGTCTTTATCTACAAAACAGAGCTTAAACCAACCCTTCCCTAGAACTTGAGCTTCAAACTGAAGCGATCTATCCGTTACAAAACAGGATTCTCCCCACACTTGCAGAAATTCAGAGGAGTATTTCTTACCTCGAGCTCTTCCTACCAAAGTGCATTCTGTAACAGCTAGGGATTCTTCAATAGATACCTCCATTCCAAGGACCAGATTGCCCTCTATCGCCTGAGATCCAATGGGTCTTTGAGACTTCCTCTTCGCCCCTTTAAATCCTAATTCTTCCACCTGGGTACCATAACCCTTACGGCTAACGTTCCTTTCTGTGTTTGTCTGCGGAAGGCCCCCACTGGATGTTATCTCCGGCTGAGGCGGATTTTGGTTTGCCAAAACTGCTTCCACGTTCCCAGAAGAAGACAGGCCCTTAGCCGGTCCATCAGAAACTGCCCGCACCTCAACAGGTAGATCTCCGGGGCTCTGAACAAACGGCCCTTCAAGGGTGTGGGATACCCTTGGCAGCAAAGCCCTAGAAATCGGGGGAAGCCCCTCAAAGGCCCTTAAAGGGCTGTTACTTGCAGCGAGCCCTAAGATTGGAAGATCTTCAAAACCCTTAGTCAGTTGAAAACGCGGAACGTCTTTTTTACCTTTTGGGTCCAAGGGTAATCCTTCTTCTGCTGCTCCTCTAGGGTTCGAAACGCCGTCACTCTGCTTGGAACCGTCTTCTATGTTTGAATGAAGTTCCGCATTTCCCGCCGCCTTGTCCACTAAAGGAAACAGAGAGGTATCATTCAGATTTATTTCTCCACGCCTCAACAAGTCGAAAGCCCCAAAATAATGCTCCACAGCCTGAGCGTTTGTCTCTTTCCCCCACATGGACAAAATGTCTTCTAATGCTGGGTCCAAATCGACTAAATCTGCGGGGTTAACCATGGTTATCAAGTAGCAGTTGCTGGTCAGTGGCGAAAACCTTCACGGTTCTTGTTGGGAGAAACGAAACAAATGCGGTTGTTCAAGCTGTAATAAAACAAAATGAAATGGTAACTCAGGAATATGACAACAGGCCTAAACCGCCGCCGGGTATAACCTCCAGCTACCAGTCAACAATGATCCCGCGCCAGCTACTGTTCTGCATCCCTCTGACCTTGTAGACTAACCGAGGCCCTTGCGAGTTTCCAAGCAGCTTCCAGGATTCGAAACCCTAGCCGCCTCCATTGTTCCTTACCTTCTCCTTTCAATACCAAACATTGGACTTACATAAAATCCTTGAGAGCCAAATTCACTCAAATATATGGATAAAACCAAAGGTAAGCACGAAACAACTATAGTGCAGGCAACATCCAAAGGTGCTGATAAACTTCTTCACTAATGCTAGAATGTAGATTGGCAAATTGATAGAATTCAATATGGAATGAGAATTCAACCCATAGGATGATTCTCATGAAATGAACCAAAATGGAAGTGATAGTATAGGTAGAATGACCATACTATTATGAGGAAAATTTTGTAGAAAAAATAGTACGATGGAATAGATGATAGAGTGCACTAACACACATGCAAAAAGAAACTCATAATTTTGAGATGTTGTAGACAAGCACTTAATTTTTGATAGGCTGTAAGAAGGAACATGCTTCTATAGCAGCATGATGGTGCCACGAGCAAGAAAATCAATTCAATTATAAACTTGCATATAAGAATGAATAGGATTTTTGTAGTGTGATAGGTCAAACCAAAGGATATGATTAGGTTAGAGAGGTAATGCACAAAATGATGGAAAATATTCAGATTAATGCTTCAAAAGTAAGTAGGATGAAAATGATAGGCTCAACGATTTTTCTCTAATAGATCTCACTAACGAGGAGCATGCCTTCATGAGCCTTAGAAAAACTAGGTTATTAAAACCAAATTCCTAGGTTGATCAGAGTACAAACTCATGGTTGAGAAAGGGACACACACATGTTTCTCACAAATAAATTCAATTTCTAAGAAGGAAACAAAAATGTGGCTTAAAATTGAGCAGGGCAGGAGTATGCCCACTTTCATACCACGTTAAACACACAAAAAATGGAGAGCATATTAGAGAAGGCGTGTTTCATATTAATACATATTAATACAATTCATTGTCCCTTGGTTTAATATTCTAAGAGGTCTCTTGGACTTCCATGACTGTTGGAATTCCTTCACACCAACCCTAATGGATTAGATGTACATATTAATACAATTCATTGACCCTTGGTTTAATATTCTAAGAGGTCTCTTGGACTTCCATGACTGTTGGAATTCCTTCACACCAACCCTAATGGATTAGATGTCCAAAAATACTAATGGATTACCCTCCCTTGATCATTCTTGAAGTTTTTAATAAGGTCATAGAAAGACTGTGTAAAATTTATACTTAACAACCTTAAATACTATAAATCTTCCTCCCATCAACTTGTAGTCTTCTGAGGTGAATGGGATGTGTTACTTTTAGTTAACCTAATTGCCATAATCTAATTATGAATATGGGGTTATAAAAATCCTCAATTTCAAAATTTCTCAAAATCAAATTTTGATACCATTATTGGATCAAGCTTGTTGATAACATTCTAACAATATAAATTTTATCACAATCCGATGCCCGAATCAAAAGTTATGGCCATTTAAAGATTGACCTTTTAACTCTCTCGACACATCAACTAGACATCCATGTGGTCCGCCAAGTGGCATATGTGGCACTGCCACATCAGTATGCACATGTCCTTATCAATACGTTAGCACCATCATGCCAAAACCCATGAAGGGCACAATAGAGCTGGGCACCAGATGGATTGCACGACCCTCACCAACTAATGGAAAGATATCCATTATGCACTTTCTATAAAGTGTGCTCATTACCTTGGAATTCCGTAGGGGATTGTTAGTGCTAGATAAAAGGAACGATGAAGATTTCTCCATTTGTCAATGCCAAAAATTGATGTCACACCTTCTGTCACTCTATGCCCAACCTACCCTATTAATATCAAACTGATATCGTGATGATGTCATTATGCTATGTGGCATGCTTTGAAGGTTCCATGTGTCACTTAAAAATCTAGTCAGTTGGCCATCAAATAGGGCCAAATTTTCCTTCCACATGTCACGCTATGTAGGAACCACATCGTCAGTCTATCCATGTCACATGTCCACCTTAGTCCAATGTTAGGTCCCATGGGGTTCTGGTCCTCCATATTAATCAACAATTTCATGTTATAAGCATTTCTAGTGGCCCCACACCTAAAAACTCCCCCCCACCTCCATGTCACTGCTCCATCATGCCACATCACTGGGGTGCAAGGGAGGCTCTTTCCCAAACTGGGTGCGATGGCATGAGAATCTCCCCATCACGTGACATAAGGAAATTCCATCACATGCTCTCTGTTTAGTGCCCATCCTTCATAAGTTCCTCCCTATGATGTGCATGACATGAGATTTAGTGCTAATGCTCAATTAACCTTTAATCCACCTCTAAATTCTAAGATTAAGTGGCTTAAACCATAATTGGTATGGGATTAATGTGATGCACAATATCCTCCATTATTTTGTGCATTTTCTCGAATTCCCTTACAATTTTAACATTGCTCAAATAACTTTAATACAAACTCGACACTCTACGACTTAGGTTTGGAAGTCCTAAAGAATTCAATGGATTTGAATCCTATATCAGTCCCAAATGAGATTCAAACACATTATTATGACACAATTAAAGCCTCCATGTCAACACAATTATTCTAGGCTTTGAAAGCAACCTTAATAATGGCCTTAACATTGTTGACATGCCTCTAACAAGCACAAAAATCAGTTAAACCATAATCAAGACTCCACGATAAACATATATACATAATATCCCGTTATTCACCTAATGAGTTCATCAAGAGCCATTAACCCCTTTGATATATGTATGTCTATACATTTCTCTCCTCCATTGAGGCATGATTTAAGGAGTCAAACAAGCATTCTATGAAACAAAATTTCATGTTAAACCTCCAGCAAGCCATCCAAAACACTTACAAAGATACTCATCAGAGTCTGAATCACAAAGAATGCTCGGCAATTATAGTATACAACCATCGAATTACACAAGCCACAATAGCTTACTAGGTTTATAAAACATTCATACATAGTATTAACCATAGGAATTCAACAACCTTTAAACAATAGTTATTCAAGATATTCATGCATATCATATAGTGAAATAAAAAAAACATTATCATTCTATTGTAAATGTCAAATAATTAGGCATAGTCATATACAAATCTACACTTAAATATCATATCAACAACATAGGGACCTGAAATCCTTCACAATCCTATGAATCATTCACACAACCTCCTCAATGCAACATATAAGAATACACATTACCCAGTAAAAGTGATGATACACCATATCATATAACATTATTAATCAATATTCATATTGCACATATATGCACAAAAATATAGGTAAGTCACTTATCTTAATAGTTGGATGACTAACAAATGAGAGAGGGAATTCAATTCTCCTCCCAACCATAGGTCAACTACAATACCATTCTTCCTTGCAGAAGACCATCTTCGAGCCAAATTTAGAGATTGAGGAGTGAATTTCTTAAGGGAAACTCACACCCATCTTGTGAACAATCACATGGGAATTCAAAGCATCAATATTACAGGGTTCACAATGCCTCCACTTGTCTCTTGCAGGAATCCAAAGCACACTATGTCTCCACTTGACAGGTCCCATGGGGATCTAGAGATATTGCTGTCCACCTGTTAAGCAACATACTTATGAATCCAAAGAACTAGCCTCCACCTAATTGAATTCACACAATAATCCATAGATATTGTATCCACCTAATTAAAATCACTTCAAGAATCTAGATCATAGTCTAGTACTCCACCTGATTCGTAACACGATTCTAAAGATGCTTAGTATCCACTAATGGCTCTTTTTTATTTTGAGTTCCTTTATCTCTTTACTATATGCCTTACTCAACACATCCCATGTATATTCATTCATTGAATTCCTTCACTACTCTTCTCCTCTCCTATTCCCCACACATCCCACACTTAAATTTTTGTTCGCAGTTCTTCTCTGCTGAGTTCCTTTTTGTGTCTGCACACACTCACTGTGTGTATTATCGTCTATCCATAATACACCTCTCCTATGCCATTTTATGTAGCATGTTTATTAGAGCCAACATATTCCCCAAACAAAAGATGAATCATCTTCTTGTGTAGGTGCCCATATGCCACCTTTAAGATTTTATACATTTTCTCTTTAATTTAGTAGGGTTGTGGGTGCTAGATTGAATGTAGACTTCAAAGCTTGGATATTTCCCTAAGAATTTACCAATAAATTATCCCCTCAAGCTTTGAATCTATTTCCTCTCTCTCAATCCATTCATTTTCACATTATCATAATTACATACATCCATTTATGGAGACAATTCACATAATCATATTTACATGAGGGGGAAACCAAAAAGGATTGTTACAGACTCCCCTAGAGGAACATTGTCCACTATGTTCTACACCCGAAAACAAAATTTATAGTGAGCTTATATACACACCTCTATTCATATTTAAAATTACATTTAGGTTTTCTTACTTAACAAACAATAATGGGTATGATAACCTCATATGATCAACCACTTCCCAAGTGGCTTAATCTGGTTCAAAGTGCCTCCCCTACCCTTTGACATGCTCAATTACTCAATTATAGAGTGATATATGCCTCAAATCCTGAATGCAATATGGTTTTAGTTGGAATTCTTCCCTAGATTCCACCTTCAATCAATGACATGATTAGCATTGTGCATAGAATTTTTAAGGAAATAAATATGTAAAACATCATGTGCCTTCACTATGGGTGGTAAAGCTAATTTGTATGCCATTAGCCCCACTCTCACTAAAATCTAAAATGGTCCACAAAATCTTGGTGCTAGCTTTACATAAGACCCAATTTTCAATGAACTCTTCCTTAGTGTGATGCAAAGGTAAACATGTTCCCCTAGTTGGAACTCCTTGTGAATTCTCTACTAATCTGTGTAAATATTTTTCCTAAATTGAGCTATCTTTAAATTATTCTTGGTAATAACTCTCTCCTATTCCATTTCCTTCAACATATCAGGCCCAAGAAGTAGCCTATTCATTGGATCATTCCATATGATAGGTGTGTTGCATTTCCTACGATATAAAGCCTCAAAAGGACTCATTTTAAATGATTCTTGGTACTATTTGTTGTAGATAAACTCTACCAAAGGAAGCCATTATTCCCATATCTTAGGAAGATGCATGAAATACATTCTAAGAATGTCCTCCAATACTCTATTATCTCCTTTAGTTTGTTCATTTGTTTGAGGATGGTATGCTATGATGAAAGCCAACTCTGTCCCAAAGCCAACAAACAAATATTTCCAAAAATGAGAAGTGAACTAAACATCTATATTTGAGATAATATTCTTGGGTATACCATGCAATATAAATATCTCTTTCATAAAAAAAAGAAATATCAATTTCCTTGTAATTGTATTAAATAGACAGGAAGTGAACCACCTTGCTAAGATTATCAACCATAATCGTTATGGCATCATGATGCCTCAATGTTATAGGTAGTCCTAGGTTGAATTCCATTGAATTGACTCCCCATGGGGATTGGATGTAGCAATCTCCCTGGATGTCTACATTCCACTTTCACTTTCTAGCACTCCAAGCACCTAGCAATATATTCAGCCACATCCTTTTTCATGCCTGGCCAATAATATGTCCTTTTCATGGATGTTATCATCTTTTGATAACCAAGATGACTGGAATATGGTTTTTTATAGAATTCATCTAGGATGAGCTTCTTCAATTTTCCCATGAAAGGAGTATAACCCCTTAAATTTCAACATTCCATCATTTGAAAGTGAGTAATTTTTGCTTAATATTCCTTCTCGCTCCTATTGTATGTGTTATTTCACATGTTGGTAGTTCTTGTCTTGCTTTATTTCCTCAATTTTTTCTTGGATGTCAACTTCACAATAAATTATATCTTCCACATGAGCTACCTACAGCCTTTCGTTGAGTGCATTAACTACTTCCGAATGCATCAACTACACTTTTTTCCTTTCCTTTGATGTACTTGATTTCAAAATAAAACTTGCTAATGAAGGCTAGCTACCTTGCCTATATCCCATTCAACTTGGGCTAATCAAATAGACACCTTAGCCATGCATGATCTGACATCAATATAAACTTCCTTCCAAGGAGGTAATGCCTCCACATCTTCAACACATGCACTATCAGTGCCAACTCCAAATCTTAAGTGACATGATTTTTCTCATGCTCATTCAAATTCCTCGATTCATAACATCCACACTCTTGCATCAGGATCCCATCAAGCCCCTCCTCGCAGGCATTTGTGCATACCACAAATATTTCTCTGGGTATGTTATTCATAATGTTGGTGTCTGTGTGAGAAACTATTTTAAATCCTCAACGTTGGCTATATATTTTTCTATCCATTGGAATTTAACTCCTTTTATTTACAATGTTGTGTTTGGTTGTCCAATCTAGGAGAAATTATGAATGAATCTCTAGTAATACCCATCCAACCCCATGAAGGGTCCGACTTTTGTCTCATTCTATGGAGTAGGCCACTCCATAATGGTTTTAATCTTCTATGGGCCTACTACCACTCCTTCTTCGGAAACAATATGTTCCAAATGTTGAACTTGTGATTGGAAGAATTCACACTTATTGAGTTTTACATAGAGCTTGCACTCTCTCAGCAATTGCAACACCACTGCTGCTAAATTTTTCTCATGCTCATCCTTGGTTTTTGAATAAAGCAAGATGTCATTGAAAAAAACCAACATAATCTTGTCCAAATATGGACTGAGCACAATATTCATTAAACACATAAAGGTTGTTGGGGTGTTTGTGATATCAAATGACAAAAACACAAATTCATAATTCCCATATCTAGTTTTGAAGGCCATCTGATGATTTTTTTTGTCTTTAATGTACACCTGATTGTACTTAGATCTCAAATTGATATTCAAGAAGACCTAACTCCCCTCAGTTGATTGAACATATTATCAATTCTTGGCAAAGGATAGCTATTCTTTATGGTGTCTTTGTTTAACTACCTGTAATCAATGCACAATCTTAGTGTACCATATTTCTTCTTTACAAACATCATAGGTGCTCCCCAAGGTGATACGTTGGGCCTGATGTAACCTTGATACAACATTTCCTTTAATCGTAATTTATGCTTCACCAAATTTGGTGTACTCATTTAGTATGGATCTTTTGGCACAAGCATTGTCCCTAGAAATAGTTCAATTTAAAAGTCAATCTCCCTCCTTAGTGACAGTACTTGGATTTCCTCTATAAATACATCATTGAATTATTTTATTTTTTGGTGTTGTTTCAAGCTATTGTTGTTAATATTTGAGTTTTTGATCACTTGGAAAACAAACAACTTACATCCCTTTCAGTTGCATCGCTTCAGTTGTAGCACTGTTATTTGCCTAACTATCACAAGATTTAGTTTCCCATGTAGTGTTACCTTTTCCCAATGGCCGCTGACACATTTGACTGTATTTTTGAAGCAATCAACCTTGGCTCTATGAGCTGTCAGCGAATTCATTCCGATTAACACATTGTATTAGCCCAATGGAAATAAATTTAAGTTTGTGTGTGTTTACATGATGTTTATCTCTACTGAGCATGACCTTGCCACATGTTCAACTTATTTATTATTCCCCATGGAAAAATCAACCAAGCACAACCTGTCATGGAATGTGCACTGCAATGCACACTTTTTTGTAACTTGTGGACTTACATAATTGAAATTGGAGCCACGGTCTATTAAAAGTGAAATGAGCTGCTTTTTTACCATACCTTCCATTTTGATTACTGAGGCTTAGTGATTGGCCTAATTGTTGTCTAATGTAGCATAAATCCATGGCATACTCTGAGCCACATCCTTCATGGTCTCTGTTTCTTCTATATTGTATAGCTTTGGACGATTTCACTATCATTGATGCTAGTCTCTTTGCTAATTATTTTCTCCACAAGTACAACACTACATATGTCCTCCTATGAACCTCTTGGCTTATTCTCTTGAAAGCCTTGTGAATCATCCTTATTAGTAGTAGTAGTATTTTGTCAAAACTTTCCTTTGGAAATATTCACAAACTTTGCATTTCCTCTTCCTAGATGATGTCCTGCAAACTTCTATCTCTCCCATTTAAAACTATGTTTTCTCTTCATTTTCCAATCAATCATGAAATCCAACTTTTTCTTGAATTGTTCATAGCAGTACTTCATCTTCCTGATGGAATCCTCCAATATTTTAGGCTTATCAAATTGTATTATGTCCCGAAATAACTATGACATCCTACTAAAGTACCTCTGTATCTTTACATTCTCATCTTTGAAGTAGGGCACATACTTCAGTAGCTCCATAAATATAGTTGTATACTCATTAGATGACAATTTCCCTAGTTTGTGCTCATAGAATTCCATGGCCTTGATGTCATATTACCTCTCAGATAGGTACTTTTTTCTTGAAATATCTCTAAAATTACCTTGAGAACAATTCTTTTTCTATGATATCCTCTACATTCCTTAAGAATTCCCACAAAATATCAACCTTTCCCTTCCGACTGAAGATGGATACTTTTTCCTTCATATTTTCAAAGTAAATATTGACATTGAAATACTTCTTCATTCCTAGTAGCCATGCCTCCACTTCCTTTTCTTTCTTCACCTCTTCATAAAATGTAGGAGGCTTTGCCTTCTTAAATTTTTCTGCCATGAAGTATTTTTCTCTCCTTTTTTACTGATAATATATTTGATTTGCATGATTAGAAAACTGTTCATGATTTCCTTTCATACTCTTTGGATTACTCAGTGGAGTGCCACCCGACACCGTGCCTTCACTTTCCTGCTTGGGCCTCTTCTTGGATTTGTTTCCTTCTACCCCATTAGTTGCTTCCAAAATCTTGATGAACCCGGCCTAAACTTGTAGCTAGCCCCTAGTTCATGCCATTTCTATCTTTGTAACTTTGATAGGATTTTCAGTAAGTATACATTCACTTCTTGCTTTTCATGGGCTTTGACAATATTCTCATTATCAACCTTGCATCTCCTTAATTCAATTGTTAAACTTTTGAGGGTATCCATCTAGTTAGGGCATCCTTCCTCTCTTCTTTTCTCAACTAAATCTTCCTCCTAACCATGTTGAGATCTATTAGTGCTATACCACACCATTTTTTTAGTCATCCATTGTTATTTTTTATCCTTGGTTTCTTCTTATGTGCTGTCACATACACATAATTGTTGGCCAATTAATAATACAAATAAAACATTCTCATCATCAACTTGGAAAATATACCATAGGAATATGACTATTAGTCTATCTGTAACAACACATTTTAGGTTAGGATAACTATTGGAAAACAATAATCATATAAAAGTGAATTATTACATGCAACATGTAGTCCACAGTCAAATCCTATGAGAAGCACACAATAAACAATCAACATAAATTACCACACTATGTAACATGGTTTAGAAATTATCCTTCTAGGCCCATTCAATTCGAATTTTGAACCTAGGTGCTTTGATACCACACTATAATTCTCTCTCTCACCTCCTTTGAGACTTCCGAGGTGAATGGAAAGTGTTACTTTCAGTTAACCCAACCCCCATAGTCTCATTATGAAGATGGGGTCATAAAAATCCTCACTTCCAAAATTTCCCAGAATCAAATTCTGATACCGTCATTGGATTAGGCTCATCGAGATATTTTCAGGGATATAAATTTTATCATGATCTGATGCTTGGAACAAAAGTTTTGGCCTTTTAAATACTCACCTTTTAACTCTCCTGCCACATAAGCCAACCATCGATGTGGCCCACCAAGTGTCATATGTGGATTTTCCATGTCACGTGCCACATAAACATGTACTTGTACTCGTCATCATGACAAAAACATCATTCACAAGCTTAGGAAGGGTGCAACCCTCATAAACTAATGAAAAAAATATCTGTTACACGCTTTTTGTCATGAATGCTCACTACCTTGGAATGCCACAATAGATTATTGGCATTAGATGGATGACACCAAATATTTCTCCATCGGTCGACACCAAAAATTAATGACATGCCTTTTCTCACTTCACACCAAATGTGTTATGCTAATGTCACATTGATGTCATGATGATGCCACTATTTCATGTGGCATCCTCTAAGAGTGCCACATATCAGTCAAAAAATGGTCACTTGGCCATCCAACAAGGCCAATTATGCTTGCTCATGTGTCACACCATCTAGACACCATGTTGAAAAGATATCCACGTCACCTGCCCACCTTATCCTAAGCTTGAGTCCCACAGGGTCCCAATTCTCTGCGTTAATCAACAATTTCATGTTATAAGCAATTATGGTGGCCCCATGCCTAACACCTCTGACAAGCCTCCACATGAGTGTGCTATTGCAGCGCATCACTAGGGTGCAAGGGAGGTTCCTGCCCAAACTAGGTTTTGTGTGAGGAGAATATCCTCATCATGTGACAAAAAGAAATTTCATCACACACTCTCCTTTTAGAGCCCATTCTTCGCAAGTTTTGCCTGACAATGGGCACGACACAAGATTAAACACTAATCCCAAATTAACCTTCAATCTACCTCTGAATTCTAAGATTAAGTGACTTAAACCATAATTAGTCCATGATTAATGTAATATACAATACCCTCCATTATTTTTTGCATTTTCCTTAAATCACTTTCAATTTTAATGTAACCCAAATAGCCCGAATATAAACTCGATGCTCTGTGACTTAGGTTTGGAAGTCTTGAAGACTTCAACGACTTATGAAGCTTGTATCAGTTTTAGGTGATATTGTGCCCCATTATTGCAACATGATTAAAGCCTCCATCCCAACACAATCATTCCAAGCATCAAAAGAAACCTAAATAAAGGCATTAAAATTTCTGATGTGCCTCCAACTGGCACATAACTTGATTAAACGAGTGACTGAGACTCCACAGTAAACATAAATACACAAGATCCCATTATTCACCTAATGAGTTTATCAGGAACCATTAACTACTCTAATATATATGTGTGTGTGTGTGTGTGTGTGTATTTCCCCTTAAATTCACAACTCATGTAATGTACTAAAACACAAGACAAAAATCTACTATCCTCTTTAAGCAACAGAAACCAATAGATTGATGAAAACAATAATTGACAAGAGGAAGATATTAGAAACATAACACAATTGTTTCTCTAGGAAATTCACTTCTCAAAACCCTGACTATCTATTTCATTAATCAGAAATATGAGTGATAATACTAAGTTTGTTCTCACAATAAAAATTCCTGCACAAGTATGATCAACTCTCTGCCTCACAAGCCCGCACTGACCAACACTTAGCCAATTTTTTTTGCCTTTTGAGCCCCTATTTCCTTGCACAATTCCTAAGAGGAATAGCCCATATTTAATTGGGAATTCCTTCTTCCACAACTACGCAATCCAAATCTAGGTCCTCTTCTGATTGCATACATGATCTATACAACTCAGACCAATCTACAACTGATAGTACATTGTCCCTGCACTCTAGTCTCAACTTGGTGTTTCTATGAACTGACATGCATGATTTTCTCATGAGGGAATATTCAGTTAGATGGAGTAGCAATAAGGATGCACCATTACACCAAATCATTACTAATCCTCTACTAGTCACACAATAGTTAGAACTAGTTTAATTGTTTATAATTCAATCAAACTGAGTTATCTAATTACAACTCAAATAAAATTGTCATGGACCCCTAAAATTTAGGTAGAAAATATACATGAATATATAAAGACTTCCAACTCAAAATTCCTAAGCTAATTAAGTCAATTAAACTTAATTAACTATTTACAAGTTTCTATGAGAATATAATTCAATTTTAATTCACAATTTAATTCAAGGAAAAATTAAATTGGAATTTCTTGTTGCCATTTCTCAACACTCCCTCTCAACAAGAAATGGATTATCAACTACCTCGACCTTGTCTCTATGAAAATCAAATTTACATATTGAAAATGCCTTTGTCAAAATGTCATCATCTTGCTCCTTCGTGGGAATGTACTCGAACAACATAATTCACCTCAATACATAATCCCGAAGATGATGATATCGGATATCAATATGCTTGGACCGGTTATGAAATACTAGATATTCAGAGAGCCTAATACAAATTAGATTATCACAGTAAATCACAGTATGATCCATCTGTTGACCAAAAAAACCAACCATAATCTTCCTCATCCAGATGGCCTCACATTCCACTTGACTTGCAGCCATGTACTCTACCTCTACCGAGCTGAGTGCAAATGATCTTTATTTCCTGTTGTACCAGGAAAATGTTGTTGACCTAATACTAAATATCCCTCCAGATGTGTTCTTCCTATTGGATGGACACCCTACCCAATCTGCATTGGTGAAGCCTTGAATCTTCACTCCCTCCATATGTTTGTACCACAATCCATAATGAGTAGTTCCCTTGAGGTGTCTTAACACATGATTTTCTGCCTTCCAATATAGCTTGGTAGGGCTAACCATCACTTGAATAAGCTAGTTAACTGCATAGCACATATCTGTTCATGCCTTCAGCAAATACATGAGTGAACCAACAAGCTACCTGTAAACAATAGCTTCTAATACCTCCCTTGAAGTAGCATCCTCCTTCCTCTAGTTACCTGCTAGAGGAGTCTCCATGGGTTTTCTATTCTCCATGTGGAACCTCCTGAGTATCTCGTTGGCTTACTTTCCCTAAGACACAAACAATTATCCATCACCCTACCATACTTCCATGCCCAAAAATTAATGCATGAGCCCCATGTCCTTTATCTCAAACTCTCTTGCAAGACTTGATTAGTAGATCATCAGCTGTCAAAATAAAATCGTCAACATATAAAACAATGATCAACACTTTACCTTCCACCACTATGTGGTATAAGTTCACATTCACTTCAGTCTTGGTGAAGCCCAACTCGGTGACATAGCTATTGATCCTCGTGTACCAAAAATAGGGTGGTTTATTTAGCCCATACAACACTCTCTTGAGCCGACACACATGTGACTCATCGTTGAAGGTCTCAAAACCTTTAGGTTACTCTATGTATACCTCTTCCTCAATCATGCCATTAAGGAAGACTATCTTTACATACATTTGATGTATCTTCCAATCCATCTGTGCTGATAGTGCCAATATAGATCTGATCGATGAGTACCTTGAAACAGGAGAAAAGGTCTCATCATATTCAATCCCCTCTACCCATGAAAAGCCACAGGCCATAAACTAGCCTTATGCTTCTCCACACTACCATATACAACTTGATTTACTTTTTAAAGCCATCGGGAGCTCACCACTAACTTGTCCTCTAGCTTGAGGACCACATCCCAAAAACTGTTATGAACTATGGAGTCATACTCCTCCACCATGGCATTAACCCAAACCGGTTTCTACACTGCCTCCTCAAAGGAAGATGGCTATGTCTCAACACATATGCTCATAAGATCCATGTATCTATTGTACCTCTCAGGTGATCTCCTTTTCCTGGGCTAAGATGTGGGTTCTCCCACATTCTCCCGTGCATCATGCAATAAATTGTTAACCTCTCTGGTGCAATTTCTTCCATCTATGGAGGACTTTTCCTAAGTGGTTGTCTCCACTCCTGGATCATCTATATTTGGCTGCTCCATATCAATTTGAGGCTCCTTAAAGTTAGGAGCTAAAATATCTTCAACCGCATGTAGCTCAAGCTCCCTCTCAAGGGAAACTCATGGCCTTCTCCTCATTGAATCTAACGTTCCTGCGAACCACTGTAATCCTGCTAGTTGGCAAGTACACCCAATAGTTGTGAGGTGTATTAGTGTATCCAAAAAATGTACCAAATTTTGCGTCATCTCAAGATTCTTCCATGCATCTTTGGTCATATGGAAATATATCAATGACCCAAAAATCCTGAAGTGACCAACATTTGGTATCTTACTAGAATAAGCCTCCTCTAGTGTCTTCATCCCAAGAATCTAATATGGGCTATGATTCTAGAAGTAAACCACTGTGTTGCATGCATCAAGCCACAAGTGTAGTGGTAGGCCTTGATCATGCAACATCGCCCGTGCTGCCTCTACAATGCGTCTATTCTTCTTCTTGGCCACCCCATTCTGCTGTGAGTTATGGGGTGATGTCAACTCCCGTTTAATCCCTTCTTTTGCATAGAAGTTCTTAAACTCATTTGAGACATACTCACTGCTATTATCACTCCTCAAAGCTTTAACCTTCTTTGTAGACTCTTTCTTGACCAATGTGTTAAATTCACAAAGCTTTGTGAAAGTTTGATCCTTCTTTTGCATGAAAAATATCCAGCATTTATGAGAAAAATCGTCAACAAATATAACATAATACCTATGTTTAGCCATGGATGTTGTCAAAAAATGGTCCCCACATGAATGAACTCACTATAGAATCACCTCTACTTGACTGTCTCTTTCATGAAAGGAAGCCTTGGTGTATTTTCCTAAAGCACACCCCTTGCATGTATCAACTTGCTCTAGTGTACCTTTGGGAATACCAGTAGAGATCTGCTACATGATTTTCAAAGCCCCATAATGCAAGTGACCCAATCGCCCATGCCACAACTCACCAACATCTTGGCTCTGCATCTTCTCTTCTTTTGTGCTCAAATCACCACAATCCTCTACCCCCAACTTATAGAGATTCTTAACTCGAATCCTACTTGACCCGTGGCTATGTGTTGAAGGACTACCTTTCCTTTTGAGAAAATCAGATCATAGCCTCTATCCTTAAGCATGTCAATTGATACTAAGTTCTTCTTCAACCCACGCACATACATAACATCTCTCAAGGTGAGAGGAGCACCCTAATCCCTTTGAAAGGTAATCGTGCCCAATCTAGTAGCACTATACCTCTAGTCATCACCCATATTGATATGCATCTGGAGATTCTTCTCCTCTAGGTCATTGAACATATCCTTGTCACCACTCATGTGGAATGAAGCTCCATTGTCAAGGTACCATATACTACCCATCATTGATGACATTGTGCATGTAATGAGAGTAAAGTCCAATTCGAATTGAGAGTCGACAGCCTCACCTACCGCTCATCCTCAGGACTTCTTATTGGACTTCTTGAGCGAACAATTTGTAGAAAAATGGCCCAGCTCCTGACAATGAAAGCACTTAACTTTTGTCATGTATTTCTTCTTACCTCCATGGAAAGAATCCAATTTGGAATAGGATGCCTTCCATTTCCCTTTCCTTGCCTTACTCGTTAAGGCACAATTTTCCTCATCATCAGTCTTTGATGAGGAACCATCTCTGGTGTTCCTTCTGATCTCCTCCTACATCAAATCCGACCACAATCATTCCCAATATAGAAGCTTCTTCCTCCCATTGGCAGAGTCCTGATAGCTATTCAAACTCTTGGGAAGGCCTAGGAGAGCTAGGTTCACCATATCATCCTCGACAACAATGATTCCAACACTTCCAAGCTCATCATGACAATAAGTGAAATTGGTCAAGTATTTTGGAATGGTCTCACCTTTCTCCATCTTGATTTTTCAAAATTTTCCTTTCAGTTCCAACTTCCTATGGTCATTTCTATTTTGGAATAGTTCTGTCAATGCATTCCACATAGCATACAAAGTTTCCTTCCCATGGAGACTCAAGACAGTGTAGTCTTAAACTCCCTCAAGGATTATCCGCCTTACCTTTGCCACACACTTCTTTCATTCGGCCAGATTATGTGCATCTGATGCTACTGGATTAGGAATGTCTTGATCAATGAATTCCTTGAGCCCATTATCCTGTATCACAACCTCCATCCTATCCTTTCAGGCTATATAATTCAAGCTCCCTTCCAAGGCATACTCGAGCGTCAAACCATATAAAGCCATTCTCCAAACCTGAAGTATGTATTGCAAATTCGAATTTCGCCTGTAACCCAAAACTCAAAAATTTGAAATATCCTCTAGTATACTTTCTTTAGCTTCGATACCATGTATATTTCCTTGTAGATTCACAACCCATGTAATGTACTAAAACATAAGACATGAATATAATATACTCTTTAAACAACAAAAAACAATAAATCAATCAAAACAATAATCGAAAAGAGGAAGATAACGAAGACACATAACACATTTTTTTCTTTGGGGAAAGCCACTACTCAAAACCCCAACTATATATTTCATTAATCAGAAATATGAGTGATAATACAAAGCTTGTTCTCACAAGAACAATTCCTGCACACGTATGATCAACTCTCTGCTTCACAAGCCTGCATTGACCAACACTTAGCCAATTTCTACTATCTGCTAAGCCCCTATTTCCTTGTGTAATTCCTAAGAGGAATAACCCATATTTAATTGTGAATTCCTACTTTTCAATCGAAATATAGGTCCTCTTCTGATTGCATGCATGATCAGTAAAACTAAGATCATTCTACAACTGATAGTACACTTTCCCTACACTCTAGTCTCAACTAGATCTTTCTCTGAACTGAAATGCATGATTTTCTCATGACATAATCTTTAGTTAGCTGTAGTAGTACTGAGGATGCACCAATGAACCAACTCAATACTAACCCTCTACTAGTTCCACAAACAATTAGAACTAGTTTAACTATCCATAACTCGTTCAAATTGAGTTATCTAATTACAACTCAAATAAACTCATCCTAGACCCCTAAAATTTAGGAAGAAAATATACATGACTATAGAAATACTTCCAACTCGAAATTCCTATGATAATTATGTCAATTAAGCTTAATTAACTATTTACAAGTTTCTATGAGAATAGAATTTGATTTTAATTCACAGTTTAATTCAAGGACAAATTAAACTGGAATTTTTTATTGCCATTTCTCAACACTCCCTCTCAACAAGAAAGGGATTATTAGCTACCTTGATCCTGTCTCTGTGAAACTCAAATTTATATCTTGGCAATGCCTTTGTCAAAATGTCAGCATCTTGCTCCTTCGTGGGAATGTACTCCAACAACATAATCCGCCTTAATACACAATCTCGAAGATGATAATATTAGATATCAATATCCTTGGACCAATCATGAAAAACTATATTTTTAGAGACTTTGATACAACTCTAATTTTCATAGTAAATCACAATTAGATCCATTTGCTGACCAAACAAACCAACCAAAATCTTCCTCATCTAGTTGGCCTCACATGCTTCCTCTCTTGCAACCATTTACTTTACCGCTGCTAAACTGAGTGCAAATGATCACCATTTCCTATTGTACAAATAAACTACTACTGACCCAATACTGAAGATCCCTACTGATGTGCTCTTCTTGTCGGATGGACTCCCTGCCCAATCTGCATTGGTGAAGCCTCAAATCTTCGCTCACTCTGTCTTTTTGTACCACAATCCATACTAAGTAGTGCCCTTGAGGTATCTCAACACATGCTTTGCCACCTTCCAGTATAGCTTGGTAGACCTAGCCATCATTTCATCACTAAGCTGGTTAATTGCATAGCACATATTTGGTCATGTGTTCACCAAATATATGAGTGAACTCACAAGCTGCCTATAAACAATAACTTCCATTACTTCCCCTAAAGTAGCATCCTCCTTCCTCCAGTTATTTGTTAGAGGAGTCTCCACGGGTTTGCTACTCTCCATTATGAACCTCCTAAGTATCTCGTTGGCATTATTTCATTGAGACACAAATAGTTCCCCATCACTCTACCTTACTTCCATGCCTAGAAAGTAATGCATGAGCCCAATGTCCTTCATCTCAAACTCTCTTGCAAGATCCTTCTTGCAAGACTTGATCTGCTGATAATCACCTGTCAAAATCAAATCGTTGACATATAAAACAATGATAAAAAAATTACCTTCCACCACTATGTGATACAGGTTCACTTCTGCTTCACTCTTGGTGAAGCCCAACCTGGTGACATAGCTATTGATCTTGGTGAACCAAGCACAACGTGCTTGCTTCAGCCCATACAATGCTCTCTTGAGCTGACACACATGCAAATCACCATCGAAGGTCTCAAAACCTTCAAGTTGCTCTATGTACAACTCTTCCTCTATTGTGCCATTAAGGAAGGTTGTCTCTAGATCCATCTGATTTATCTTCCAACCCATCTGAGTTGATAGTGACAATATAGATCTGATCGGTGAGAGCCTTGTAATAGGAGCAAAGGTATCATCATATCAATCTCCTCTCCCTGTTAAAAGCCATGGACCACAAACCTGTCCTTATGCTTCTCCACACTACCATATATAGCTTGATTTACCTTGTAAAGTCATTGGGAGCTCTCCATTAACTTGTCATTCGGCCTGAGGACCACATCCCAAACACTGTTACGAACTATGGAGTCATACTCCACCATGGCTTCAACCCAAACTAGTTGTTGCACTGCCTCTTCAAAGGAAGATGGATATATCTCAACACATATTCTTATAAGATCCATGTATCCAGTGTACCTCTTAGGTGAACTCCTCTTCTTGGGCTAAGATGTGGGTGGGAGCTCCCACATTCTCCCGTGCGTCATGTGATAACCTGTTAGCCTATCTGGTGTGCTTTCTCTCATCTCTGGAAGACTTTGCCTGAGTAGTTGTGTCCAATCGTGGATCCTTTTCATTTGGCTACTCCATATCAATCTGAGGCTCTTCAACCTTAGGAAATAAAATCTCCTCGACCGCATGTATCTGAAGCTCCCTCTTTAGGGAAACTCACATCACTTTCTCCTCATCGAATCTGACATCCTTGCAAACCACTGTCATCCTGCTCGTCGAAAAGTGCACCTGATAGTTGTGAGGTGTATCAATGTACCCCAAAACTATCCCAAACTCTGTTGTTAGCTCAAGCTTCTTCCATGCATATTTGGTCACATGGAAATATACCGATGACCCAAAAATCCTAAATTTACCAGCATTTGGTCTCTTACCAGAATAAGCCTCCTCTAGTGTCTTCATCCCTAGAATTTGATGCAGCCTATGATCCTAGAAATAAATTGCTATGTTGCATGCCTCAGTCCATAAGTGTAGCAGTAGGCCCTAATCATGCAACATCACCCATGCTGCCCCTACAATGCTTCTGTTCTTCATCTCGGGAACCCCATTTTGCTGTGGATTATGGGGTGCCGTCAACTCCCGTTTAATCCCTTCTTCTGCACAAAAGTTCTTAAACTCATTTGAGACATACTCACCACTGTTATCACTCCTCAAAGCTTTAACCTTCTTGCTAGACTCTTTCTCGACCAATGCTTTAAATTCAAAAAACTTTGTGAAAGTTTGATCCTTCTTCTGCATGAAAAATATCAAACATCTACTAGAAAAGTCGTCAAAAAATATAACATAATACCTGTGTTTGGCTCTGGATGCTATTGATAATGGTCCCCACACATCTGAATGGACTCACTATAGAATCACCTCTGCTCCACTGTCTCTGTCTTGAAAGGAAGCCTTGGTGTATTTTCCCAAAGTACACGCCTTGCATGTATCAACTTGCTCTAGCGTACCTTTGGGAAGACCAATAGATATATGCTGCATGATTTTCAAAGCCCCATGATGCAAGTGACCCAATCACTTGTGCCACAACTCACCAACGTCTCAGATCTACACCTTCTCTACTTTTGTGCTCAAAGTAGCATAATCCTCTACCTCCAAGTTATAGATATTCTTAACTTGAATCCCTATCTTCTTTACTTGACCCATGGCTATGTGTCAAAGGAACGCCTTTCCTTTCAAGAAATTCATATCCTCTATCCTCAAGCATGGAGACTGATACTAAGTTATTCTTCAACCCATGGACATACATAACATCTCTAAAGGTGAGAGGAGCACCCTAATCCTTGTGAAAACTAATCGTTCCTAATCCAGTAGCACTATACCTCCCATCATCACCCATCTCGATATGCATCTAGAGATCCTACTCCTCCAGGTCACTTAACATCTCCTTGTCACCACTTATGTGGAATGAAGCTCCACTATCAAGGTACCATAAAATACCCATCATTGATGACACCATGCATGTAATGGGAGTAAAGTCCAATTTTAATTGAGAGGCCAAAGCCTCACTTGCCGCTCCTTTGGAGGACTTCTTCTTAGACTTCTTGCATGAACAATTTGTAGAAAAATGGCCCATCTCATGACAATGAAAGCACTTAACTTTCATCATGTCTTTCTTCTTACCTTCATGGAAAGAATTTGATTTGGAATGAGACGCCTTCCCTTTCCCTTTCCTTGCCTTACTCTCTAAGGCACAATTTTCCTCATCAATAGTATTTGATGAGGAACCATCTCTAGTGTTCCTTACGATCTCCTCCTACATCAAATCCGACCACAACCATTACCAATTTGGAAGCTTCTCCCTCCCATTGATAGAGTCCTCATAACTATTCCAACTCTTGGGAAGTCCTAGGAGTGCTAGGTTCACCATATCATCCTTGAAAACAATTATTCCAACACTTCCAAGCTCATCACGATAATGAGTGAACTTGGTCAAGTATTTTGGAATGGTCTCGCCTATATCCATCTTGATTTTTCAAAGTTTGTCTTTCAATGCCAACTTCCTATGGTCACTGCTATCTTGGAATAGGTCCGTCAATGCTTTCCACATAGCATATAAAGTTTCCTTCCCATGGAGACTCGAGACAATGTGGTCTAAAACTCCCTCAAGGATTATCTGCCTCGCCTTTGCCACACATTTCTTCCATTCGGCCAGATTCTATGCATCCAATGCTGCTGGCTTAGGAATGTCTTGATCAACAAATTCCTTGAGGCCATGATCCTACAACACAACCTCCATCCTATCCTTCTAGGTTATATAATTCGAGTTGCCTTCCAAGGCATACTTGAGCCTTAAACCGTAGAAATCCATTTTCCGATCGTGAAGTATGTATTGCAAATTCGAATTTCACTTGTAACCCAAAACTCAAAACTTCAAAATCTCCTCTAATATACTATCTTTAGCTTTGATACCATGTATATTTTCCTGTATATTGACAACCCATGTAATGTATTAAAACACAAGACACGAATCTACTCTACTCTTTAAACAACGGAAAACAATAGATTGATGAAAACAATAATCGACAAGAGGAAGATAATAAAGAAACATAGCACAATTGTTTCTCTGGGGAAATCCACTGCTCAAAAACCTGACCATCTATTGTATTAATAAAAAATATGAGTGATAATACAAATCTTGTTCTCATAAGAACAATTCATGCACAAGTATGATCAACTCTCTACCTCACAAGCCCACATTGACTAACACTTAGCCAATTTATGCTGCCTGTTGAGCCCCTATTTCCTTGTGCAATTCCTGAGAGGAATAGTTCATATTTAAATGGTAATTCCTTCTTCCATAATTGTGCAATCCAAATCTGGGTTCTCTTCTGATTGCATGCATGTTTTGTATAACTCGAATCATTCTACAATTGATAGTACACTATCCCTACACTCTAGTCTCAACTAGATCTTTCTTTGAAATTACATGCATGAGTTTCTCATGAGGGAATATTTAGTTAGATGGAGTAGTACTAAGGATGCACTAGTGCACCAACTCACTACTAATCCTCTACTAGTTTCACAAATAATTAGAACTAGTTTAACTATCTATAACTCAGTCAAACTGAGTTATCTAATTACAACTCAAGTAAAATCATTCCGAACCCCTAAAATTTAGGGAGAACATATACATGACTACAGAAAGACTTCCAACTCAGAAATTCTAAGATAATTAAGTCAATTAAACTTAATTAACTATTTATAAGTTGCTATGAGAATATAATTCGATTTTAATTCACAATTTAATTCAAGGGAAAATTAAACTAGAATTTATTGTTTCCATTTCTCAACAATATGTATATATGTATATATGCATGCATATGTATGTATGTACATTATGTTCTCTCCTCCATTGAATCATGATTTAATGAGCCAAATAAGCATTTCCATGAAACAAAGTTTCATGTTAAACCTCCAGCAAGCCATCCACAACACTTACATAGCTACTCGTCAAGTATGAGTCATAGATACTCCCTGTTAGTTATTGTATACAACCGTGGAATTACACAAGCCCCAACAACTTATTGAGTTTATAAAAAATTCATACATAGTATTAACCACATGCCTTCAACAAAATTTGCAAAATTTATTCAAGATATTATTGCATATCATATAATAAAATCACAAACATTATCAGCCTACTGTATATGGAAAATAATTAGGCATAGTCATATAAAAATCCATTGTTCAAGATCATATCAACAACACAAGGACCTGGAATCCCTCACAATCCTGAGGATCATTCACACAACTTCTTCAATGCAACATGTATGAATACACATTACTCAAATATGTCGATACACCATTACTATATAACAACTTTAATGGATATTCATATTGCAAAAATATACTCAACACTACATGTAAATTACTTATCTTAATAGTTGGATGTCTAGCAACTGAGAGAGGTATTTCAACTCTCCTCCCAACCATAGGTAAAATGCACTGCCATTCTTCCTTGCAGGAGACCACCACTGAGGTAGATTCAGAGACTAAGGAGTGAAGTGCTCAAGGGAAACTCACACTAGTCCAGTGAATAATCACATGGGAATCCAGAGCATAGTGTGCTCCACCCAATCAATCACTTCAAGAATCTAGAGTCTAGAGGATCTTCAACTGCTTCACACTTTCCAAAGCTCACAATGCCTCCACCCATGTCCTACAAGAATCCATATCACTCTATGTCTCCACCTGATAGGCCCCATAATGATCTAGATATCTTGGTCTCCACCTATTAGGAAACACACTCAAGAATCCATAGAACTAGTCTCCACATGATTGACATCACATAGAAATACAAAGATCTAGTGTCTACCTGATTAATAACATTTCAGGAATCTAGAGCACACTCCAGTACTCCATCTAATTAATCACGTAGGAGTTTAGACATGCTTAGTCTCCACCTATGGCTTTCTTTTCTTTCGAGTGCCTTTTCCTCTTTTCTATCTTCCTTACTTAGTGCATCCCCTCTCTGTGTATTCCTTCCTCGAACAGCTTCACTAATCTTCTCCTTGCTTGTTCACCATGTATCCTGTTGTAAGCTATTTTTACCCTATCAATATTTTCTAGTTTTCCCTGTATGTTAAAAAAAAATAGAGAAAAAGAAGAATTGAAAAAAATAGAAAATGAAAGAAAATAAGAAAAAATAGGAAAAGAGAAAAATTAATGAAAGATAGAAAAGAAAAGAAAAGAGAATAAAAAAAAGAATCAAAAGAAAAAATAAATAAAAGGGATTAGCAAAATAAATAAAAATAAAATCCCAATAAAAATGGCATGGACGTTTAAATCCCACCCCATCATAGTTTAATTTTTTTTGTATTTTATGTAATAAAGTTGTTGATGTGACTTACACCCATTAAGAAATTAACGAAGGCATAGGAATGAATGAAGAAGATCAATCCCACTCCAATCAACGATTCACATCTAAAGCGAGATCCTCATGTCCTCAAACATTAATGGAGGGTTGGGGGGGGGGTCTGCAAAGTGGATTTATGAAATCCCACTTTTATTACGTATAGTCCCGCAGCCATTGCAGACCCCCTCCATTATAAATTGTTTACCATGCCACCTTGCCCCACAAACCACTCATCCTCTTCTCTGCTCTCCCACCATCCACACTTCCCGCCATTCTCGCCACTTGCCAATATCCTGCCATATTTAACTATCGATATCCATCCTGCTACATCTAGCACATAACTAGTTTTCATTTAATCTCTCGGCAATGTTTAATTGTATTAAATACTCCACACCAATAACAGTTAAATTGACAAAGAAAACATTATTCTCTATTCATAAGCATTATTATCCTATACAAATTTCCATTTTTCCAATTCTGCCTGCCACTCCAATTCACCAGAACACCATTGCAAACAGAATCTCAATGAACAATGACCTCCAACCACCATATTTCTAGGTAACTCTATCTCGATTTCTCAACAATTTATTTTCCAAATGGGTTTCCATAAAGGAAAAGAAAAATTCCCTGTGGATAATCCTTTGCTACCCCTTGTTATTAATTTAAATCAACTTCCATTGGTTGACACTCAATTAAACATTGTAGAGACCAATTGTGAGTTTGATTTGTAAAAAATTCACAATTGGGCATATCAAAAGTTCAAAGACGCTAGTGATGAGTTCAGTTTTTGGGAATCCCTACTGTCCCAGTTCTGCTTCCCTCAAACTCATAATTTCCCTGAATTTGTAGCTTGGTGTGGATCTTGATATCTTCCCATTCAAAGACTTGTAATTGCTCAAAACAATGAAATCCTTTTCCATATTACAACTGAGTCAATTTTCCAAGCCCTTCAGCTAAATTCTCAAGACTCCTTACAACCTTTTTCTTTTGACCCTTTAATGAAAATTTACCAGAAACTCACTTTCCCATAGAGAGCTCACATATTTGAATCATTTTTACCAGAAAAATCATAATTACTAAGAACTAACCCTCCTTATCCCTCTACAAAGTTTCCTGAGATGCTTAGGTAGGTTATTTCCTTAGTGTCTTGTCTATTAGGATATCCTAGTGAATAGTAGGTTGATGAAGCCATCCTGGGCTTTATATTAATATTTTCTTTTGGTAAAAAGCCATCAATTATGTTCAACTACAACCAGTTTCTTTCTGATACTATTCATGACCAATTTTAAAAGTTCAACATGAAAGGATCATTTAAACACTAGTCAATTTTTGTTTACCTATTCTTATATTATCAATCTAAAAGATTCAACTTTCCTTTGCAAAAGTTGGATGTTGAAGGTAAACCTCTGTCAGTGATTCATTTGACATCTTTGGTCAGGAAAACCTTTGAAGAGTTTTCTTTTAGTGATTTTGTAAATCATTTCTTGTACATAGCTACTTGTTTGTTAAACATTGATGTAATCCCCATAATTTCAACAGAGATAAAAATAATTCCGCATCTAAGTGAGCATACAAAGGTTTTTGGAGATTGGTATTTATACTAGAATTTCACTGAACTGAGGATTTATGTCTGCAAGCTTCAACCATATAGATTACCAGTATTTCTTCCCATGAGAATTTTTGCACTTGAGTATATTAGAGAAATCATGAACATGGACAAGGTGCATTTTGTTTCTAGAAAACAAAAGGCTCAATTTGAATTAAAAGCGCATGTTGGTCCATTTATAGTCAACACTAGTGCTGCAAAGAAGGAATTCAATGACCCATTGAGTCAGATGAAGTTTAAGTTAAGTTTTAATTGGTCATATGATCCATTAGGAGTAATCTCATCAAGGAGAATTGCAGAGAAATCTGCACCATATATGCATGAGGCAAAACTTGAAATTAGGCAGTTTTCCAACAAGGAAGACTGGATATAGAATACATTTCAGGAGATTGAAGAGCTAATTTACAGTCAAACAACACTGGAAACTCCAAGGATGACATAAAAATACCTAAAGAGACCAAGAGAAAGTGTATGACCAACATGGTCATAGTTATAGAGATCAACATTCAAAGTGTTTAAAATGAGGAAATCTGTACCTATTGAAGAAGAATCTTCAGAATCTCAAACTTCTGAAGAACTTGCTACAGTTGTAATATTAGCACAATCTCTTTTTTCATTATAGCAGATTCCTGAAGACACATTAGATTCTCCTTCTTGTCCATCTTCTCCAAAACAATAAAGTATTTTTGCAAAGCTTTTAGAAATTAAGAAGAAAAATGAGGCCTTAAAGTCTTAAACATATGCAAATTTCTAGAAGCAATCTTCCTCAACTCATACCAGATTATTTTTGGCCCTTGACAGTGAAAATTACCAATTCCAATTAACATTCTTGGAACCAAAGGTCCATATGCTAAGAAGTGCTGAAGATTATAAAACTTTCATCTTTTCATTTGATACAAAGAAAATTCACCCTATTGACCAAATTGACCTTCATAAGAAAGCATGGGAAATGACATATTCATCTTTAACAAGTTCTTCCATGAAAACTTCCATGTTACAGGCTTCTCTCAATAAAATTCATTCCCATTTAAAATTGGAAAATATGTCTTCTTTAGCAAAGGAAACTAAAATAAAAGGGCTTGAATATTTAGTTATAAAATTAGGATTAGATCATAAAGATATCAAGGAAGTTGAGGAAATAATCAAGAGCATAAATGCTAAATTATATTTAGGCATTGAGGAAATAATTGTAACTTCCAACAAATGAACATCCATAGACTCAGGAAATCAATTAGTTAGAGAAGGAGAACATGCTTCAGATGATCATTGAACAAATCATATAGATACAAAAAATGGAATCAAAAATGGAAAAAATAATCAAAGAAAAAGAGCTACAACTCAGTACTGCAGTAGCATCTTCCACAATAGTAGCTTCAACACCAACAATTTCTACAGTACTAGTGTCTATAGTAGAAACAAATCTCACATACAGAAATTCAACAGAGTAGCTATCAAAGGATATGGGAGACTTGTCATTAAAATATATTGAAATTGAAAAACTCAAAACTCTACTGGAGAAAATTCAAAATGACAAGATAAGGGCTAACAATACATATCTCGATGAAGTCCAGAAAAATTTCAGATTAACCAAACGTATAGAGAAATATGAAAATGAATCATCGAATGCACAAACATTAGCAAAGGCAAAACAAAAAATCTAGATTGATATAAATTTTACCATGCCTGAACTCTGGACATCAATTCATATTAGTTTTGAATAGGAAGAGTTAGTGGACCAATCAAAGGCAGTCATCACATGAATCAAAGAAGAATTAGAAGAATTTAGAATTGAGAACAAAACTGATACTATCTTAGAGGTAAGAAGAGTTTTGACAAAGAAGAATTTTTTTTACAGTCAGAAAGAAAGTGTCAATACTTGCAAGCCTAGATTAGAAAATTTCATAGGAACTTTAATACTTTGCAACAAAAGGGACTTCTAGCTCTATGAAATTCTACTAGCCAATTGATTCCATTACAAGACTATCAGTACAAGTTGCACCAGATGGCAATAGATAGAGCCAAATTTTCTAAGGTTAAAGTGACAATCAGTGGGAAATCATTCCTAGAAGGCCTATAATATGATCTTTTCATTCAGCATGGAGTTAGCCATTTGTTCATCACTAGGCCAACTTTTAAAAATTACACATAAGTCAATGAGGCATAGAGGAAAGTAACAAAATTTTCTTTCCGAGATGAAAAGAGATGGGATAAGTTACTTGAACTCATCAAGTAAAATGAATGCAGGGAATTCAGTGACAAGTCATAGGAAAAGGAATAGAAATAAGCTAAGAAAAAGGAATGGAAAGAAAAAAAATCAATTTAAGGCAATATTAATCAAACAACACCTTTAAATCATGTGCTGATTATTCGAATTAGTTTAGAATAGCTGTTTTCCAGTTATATTTTTGTAAATAAAAAAACATTTCAGATATTATCTCATTTTGTAATAAATTTGGGCTTAGACTTAAGATATTTTGGAATTTCAATCTATAAGTATTTGGTAGATCAAAGAAGTCAGGGTTAAACCCTTGTAATGGACCAGTGACATGCCTATAATGATCAAACTTATTTCCAAAGATAATTGAAGGATTCTGGATTCATTCTGAACAACTTGTGTATCTGTGTGAGTTTGTCTTGTTATAAATTATGTTTTCATATTTATTTTTACACATGTTCAAGGTAACATAGAAGTCTGGGAAAGGCTATATTGAATATCAATCTCCATGAAAGCCCCTACAAAGTGATAATCATTAAAATAGATTAATTAACTAAATAGTTTGTCTAAGTTAATTCCTCTAAATATTTTAATTATTGCCTTCTATCATCTCTTGAAAGTGTTTTGTTTGGATATAGAAATTTTTTACATGCATTTGTTGTATATGATGAATGAAATGTTCAATATGAGCGTTTAGCAAGTTATATACTTTCTTTATTTCTACTTTTCAAATAAATTCAAAAATAAATTCTGTTAAGAATGAAAATCAACCCTTCATTTTTCTCAAAAATACTTAGAAGTTACATCTGTTTAAAGGTTTAATGCACTAGTCATCCATTTTAAATTAAAACCTTACTTTAGATGCTTTGGCATAGTTCCCCAACCTAGAACTGTCTACAAAGATAACACAACAGATTGGCGCCGTTGTCGCAGATCGAAGATTGAAGTTGGTTTCAGTGAGACAATGATCATACTTTCCTCTTAATGGTGAATAAGAGACCAGTAGGGTAAAATCCTTCACCTATCAACTCTACATATTAAATTTGGCTTCATGCAGGGATACCAAACCTCTGTTAGATTTAGAGCTTTTCTTTCCTTTATCAGAATCAGACAGATTAGTAAGAATTGCATCTATTAGATGTGGGTTAGAAACCTCTCTTGCTTCTTATGCCTCTATTTTATCTGAAGTACCCTCACAATTTGACCCTTCATAGTCAACTCCAATACTTGCTAAATTATCAGATCTTCCCCCAAAAGTTTTAGAACTCATTTCTAGAGGAGTAGATATTCAAGATACACTATAAGTTCATTAGCTTGAGGCCTTTGAAATTTCTTATTCTCATTTGGAACCTTCTAACAGTGAAGAAGATCTTAAACTTCCTCTTTCTGAATTTAAGCCATTTGATTTTAAATATTCTTTTGTACATACTTATTCATCCACTCCTACTAAACCTGATGAGGAACTTAGTATTTATACTAATCCTCTAGCTTTTGAGGATCCTGAAAAGGTTTTACCTAAATTTTAGAAGCTAGTTATTAATCCCCAATTCTTCTATAAGCCCAAACCTTCACCACAACCTTCTTCTAGTAAAATCGTTTCTCCAAAAAAGACAACTCCATCACATCATCAAATGGCTAGTTTTCAACCAATTGTAGCAACACGCTGTGCAATATTAGTCCTTCCACCAACAACCTAACTTCATGCTTTTCCTGGTGGGTATTTAAAACATTTAATACCTATATTTAATGGAGAGACTGGGCCATTTTCTAAAGATCACTTGGCTGCATTTTTAGATTTTGTAGGTAACATGAATATTGAGCATGAAGATGTTTACTCAAGACATTTTGTTGAATCACTAGAAGGAAACATTATAATATAGTTTAGACAATTACAAGCTAGTTATATTAATTCATGGGTTGATCTAATCAACATTTTCAAGTATCAATGGGGAATAAAAAAGGATCCTGTTTACTTTTTGACAAAATTTGAAGATTTGAAAACAAATCTCGGTGAACTCGTAGTTGATTTCATTAAAAGATTCAATAAAATTTATAACAAGATGCTCCCAAATTGTAAACCTCCAATTACTGCTGCTAAAGTTAGGTTTTCAAAAGCATTTGAAGATGACTTCGTTATAATGCTTAGGGAGAGAAAATTTGAAACTTTAGCAAACATGAAAACTAATGCAATTGAAGTCAAGACTAATAGGTCAACATCTAGTAAACTGAAAGCTAAGGCAAAAAAGGCTGAAAATAAAATGAAAGCTAGAGAGGAAAGTACATCATCATAAAAAAATAAAGATGAAGAACATAAAATTGATGATATAATCTCTATACTTAGAAATATGTCTAATAGAATCTCAAGTATAGAAACTCAACCTAGAGTAACCAAACAAGTTGAAAATAGATCACAAGTTCAATACAAAAGGCCTTTTTAACCTCAAATTTTACAAAGACCAAACACTGATCAACAAATTCAACCTCCACTAATGATTGATGATCAAGACCCTGAAGAAACTATTCCTATCAATACAAATGATATCAATTATTTTGAAGATCCATCATCTCATAATGTTATTTTTCTAATCAGTCAATATCAGTCTCTGATTCAAAATGAAGAAAATTCCCAAATTTCTAAGTATCAAGCTTTTTCTGAATTCCTCATTGTTGAATTAAATGGAAGGTATGAATTAAGATCAAGAAAAGACCTGGTATACTGGTAAAAAAAGTTACCTTTGATGAACCTCAAGTAAAATTAGGTGAAACACAAACATCATCAATGCAACCACAAAATCAGTTACAAGAACATAATACTTCTGAAAAATTTGTTCTAACTATTTTTAATGTTGAAAAGGAGTTAAAAAAAGTTAAAATTCCAATTTGATTATCCGAACTCTCCAAAAATCTAGGTTATAAACATCAAGTCTCTAAATGGATTCAATCTTCAAGTTTTGATGCAAAGGGGGATGTCATTAGTTTACAAGATGAAAAAACTTCAGTTGTTTTTGGTCTTAGTTCATATATGATTGATGAAAGTGTACCTTATTTTTATGTCACCTTGAAAGTTAATGATTACATTCTATACAATTGTATGTTAGATTCTAGCACTTCCCATAAATGCCTAAAGTAATCATGGATCAAATTCAATTATAAATCACTAGACCATATCATGATATGTATACTTTTGATTCCAAGAAAGTACCTTTCTTGGGATTAATTAAGGATTTAGTTGTAACACTTGATTAGATCCCTATGAAGAGCATAGTCTTGGACATTTTTGTCACAAATATTCCCCCAAAATTTTGAATGTTATTGTCAAGATCTTGTTGTGCCAAGTTAGGAGGAAATCTACAAGTGGACATGTCTTATGCCACAATCCCAGTCTATGGAGGTGAACATTTAAGAATATACAGAGAAGTAAGATTCATCAATATAGTTTGTAAAGAAAATCAAGAAATTAATTATCCAATTTATGCAATTGACCAAGACTTTGGATGCTTTACTTTGACTACTAATGATCTTACAAATCCTTAAATTTTCATTGAAGAAACTATCAGTACCCCTCAAATTTCAAACACTGACATTTGGAAAATGTATTTTGATGGGGAATTTTCCAAAGATGGGGTTGGGGTTGGAATTTTACTCACCTCTCCTAATAAGAAAAATATAACCCAATCCTTTAAATTATATTTTGAAGTCACAAACAACGTGGTAGGATATGAAGTCCTAATTTTAGGGTAGGATTTAGCTAAGAGTCCGAAAGTTCAAAACTTGGCAGCATATGGTGATTCAGAGTTGATTGTAAAAAAATCATAAATATTTGTCAAACTAAGCATCCTAGGATTAGAGCTTATAAAAATGAAGTTTGGGATTGTGTAGAAAATTATTTTCAAGCCTTCAATATCACATCAATACCAAGAGAAGAAAATATTCATGCTGATGCCTTGGTGGTTTTTGCTAGTTCTTTCAAAATCCCTGATCCTTTGCAATTACATTTTCAAATTGAAGTAAAGTACAAACCTTCCATTCTTGATAATCTGAAACAATGAAATTTTTTTGAAGATGATGAGCAATTAAAAACTTTTTACAAGCAATAGATGAATTTTTTGCTTTACATGTTGAAAAAGAAAGAAAATATTGATGAAATTAAATCAAATGAGGATGATAAAGTTTCACATTTAAAACAAAAAAATGTTGATCATGATATTATTCAATTATCAAATAATTACATACCAAAGGAATTAGTTCCCTTTGAATTTTTTTTTATCATAATTATGTCTCAAAAACTTCATTGCTAAATTCACAACAAGAAGATGTACATGACTGTAATATTGGTACTTCTGAAGAATTTAGAAATATTAAAATTTCAACATCATTGCCTCAAGAAATCAAACACAAATATATCAATATTTTCAAACATTACAAAGATGTATTTGCATGGTCATACAAAGAATTAAAAACCTATGACACAACCGTTATTGAGCATAAGATTCCTCTCAAACTAGAAGCTAAACCATTTCAGCATAAATTAAGAAGAATAAATCCAGTCTTACTTTCAATCATTGAGATAGAATTAAAGGAGTTATTGGATGAAAAAATAATTGTTCCTTAATATTTTCTGAATGGATAGCTAACCTAGTGCATGTTAGGAAGAAAAATAGAGAAATAAGACTGTGTGTCGACTTTAGGAATCTGAACAAATTGTCTTTAAAGGATAATTATCCATTACCAAAAATGGACCAATTAATTCAAAGAGTATCAGGTTCAAACAAGATTTCAATGTTAGATGGTTTTTCTGGATATAACCAGATTCTAGTTAGTCAAGAAGACAGAAAATACAACATTTACAACTCCATGGGGTACATTTATGTATGTCAAGATGTCATTTGGTTTAATTAACACTAGAGAAACATTTCAAAGAGAAATGGATCTGGCATTCATTGGCAAGATAAATAATTTTTTTGTCATTTATATTGATGATTTAATTGCATTTTCTTATTTTGATGATAAAAATTTGAAACACTTGAGGAAAGTTTGTGAAAGATGCAGGAAATATGGGGTTTATCTTAATCCCCAAAAGTCACTTTTTTCAATGAAATAAGGAAAGCTATTGGGACATATAATTTATAAGGAAGGAGTTGTTATTGATCCAAAAAGAGTTTCAACAATTCAGGTAATTAGTTTACCTAGAAACAAAAACGAAATTGAGTCATTTTTAGGAAAATTAATTTTCTTGAGAAGATTTATACCTAATTATGCTGAGATTGTGAAAGTTATTACCAATATGCTTAAAAAGGACCATGAAATAAAATGGAAAATGCAAGTTAGGTAAATTTTTATCATAGATCAAGAATGCCACTTCAGAAGCCCCAATACTGCCTAGTCCATATTACACAAAACTCTTTAGTATCTTCTTCTTTGCCTCAGATACTACCATAACAATTGTTTTACTACAAAGAAATGATGATCAATATTAGCAACCAATTGAATTTTTCATTAAGGTGATGAGAGATGTTGAATTAAGATATGACATCATAGAGACAAGCTTATGCCTTAGTGAAAGCTTTGAAAGAATTTAGGATTTGTGTCTTACATTCTCCTATAATTTCTTATGTCTCCATCAATGTAGTAAAAATGGTTCTAACTCAACCTAATACATATGGAAAGAGGGGAAGATGGATTGCTACGATACTTGAGTTTGATCTAGATATCATACCTACCAAGTTGGTGAAAGGACAAAGTTTAGCTAAAATTTTGGCTGAACCAAATTGTAAAATACTTGGTATCAACACTATCATGCAGATTTCAAGTGAGAATAATCCACAAGAACCTTCTCATATTTCAAGTGAGAAGAATCCATAAGAACCTTGTAATATTTCAAGTAAGAAGAATTCACAAGAACCTTCTCAGATTTCAAGTGAGAAGAATCCTTAAGAACCTTCTCAGATTTCAAGTGAGAAGAATCCATAAGAACCTTCTCAGATTTAATGTGAGAAGAATTCACAAGAACCTTGTTAGATTTCAGGTGAGAAGAATCCACAAGAACCTTCTTCTAATGTAGATCCTATTCCTCTTCCTTTTCATATTAATGATAAATTTTTACTTTTAGATTGGTATAAAGACATAGTGCATTTTCTTTGTGATTTTGAGTATCCTCTTGAATTCACAGAGAATCAATGTAGATCTCTTAGACTCAAGGCCATGAAGTTTTGTATAATGAATGCAAATTTGTATTAGAAGGATCCTTTGAATATCCTCTTATTATGTTTTACTGAGAATGAAATTGAAGGAGTAATTGAGAAGTTTCATGAAGGCATTTGTGGAGGACATTATGCTTGGAAGACAACTGCATATAAAATTTTGAGATCATGTTTCTATTGGCCCAAATTATTTTCACATGTTAGAGAAAAGGTGAGGAGTTGTATCCCATGTCAAATATTTGTTGGAAAAGAGAGGACAGAAACACTTCCCCTTGTTCTAGTTTCAATTAAAGCTCGTTTCTTACAATGGGGATTAGATTTCATAGGAGAAATAGTTCCAACTTCCAGCAATCAACATAGATGGATATTAACAACCATTGATTATTTCACAAAGTGGGTAGAGGCAATTTTTGTTAAGAATGCAACTGATACAGTGGTGATAAAATTCATTGAAGAAAAATTTTTGTCAATATTTGGTCGCCCAAGACAAATTGTTGTAACAGATAACGCTCAAGATTTTAGTAGTATCAAAATGATAGAATTCTGTCAGAAATATCAGATTACATTACATCATTCTACACCTTATTATCCACATGGTAATGGGTTGGAAAATAATCAAATGAAAGTCTAATTAATGTTATTAAGAAAGTATTGGCATATCACAAAAGGAGTTGGGATAGTCATCTCAAATATGTACTACGGGAAAACCGAGTTTCACCTAAAATATCTACTGATAAATCTCTTTTTCAACTTGTATATGGAATTGAAGCAATTTTTCCTACAAAGTTAGCATTTCCAGTTCTAAAGTTTTTATAGGAGTCATATGAAGAAGCTGATGATTATTCAAGAAGGATAAATCAGATCATTGAGCTAAATCTAGACAGAGATGAAGTTCAACATAAAATTTGAAAGTATCAAGATAAAATGAAGAGTTTATTTGATAGGAAGGCTAGAGAAAGAGATTTTAGACAATGAGACGTAGTGCTAAGATGAGATGCTAGAACAGAGGAAAAAAGCAAGAATGGAAGATTTGATCATTTATGTTTGGGACCTTTCAACACTGCAGAAGTGAAGGGTAACACTACATTCATTATATGGAACCTGGAAGGACAATATTCCTCATTTCAAGTCATTGGGAAATACCTCAACAATTATATTCAGTATGAAATGTTTGCAATCATCATCATTGTACATTTCCAGTTCTCTTTAAATTTCAACAACAAGTGTGATTTTCACGACAAAGATTCCATACCCAAGGAGAAGGAACATGGATCAGCAAGTTCTAGTTTTTCCTTTATGTTAAAAAAAAAAATAGAGAAAAAGAAGATTGAAAATAAATAAAGAAAGGAAAAATAGAAAAAAATAGAAAAAAAATAGAAAAATAGAAAAAGAGAAAAAGAGAAAAAGAGAAAAAGAGAAAAAGAAATAAAAGATAGAAAACAAAATAAAAGAGAGTAAAAAAAAGTCAAAAGAAAAAAGAAATAAAATGGCTTAGAAAAATAAATAAAAATAAAATCCCAATAAAAATTGTGTGCACGTTTAAATGCCACCCCATCATAGTTTAATTGTTTTATGTATTTTGTGTAAAAAAGTTGTTGATGTGATTTCCACAGGTTAAAAAATTAACGAATGCACATGAATGAATGACGAAGATCAAGCCTGCTTCAATCAATGGTTCACAACTAATAGCAGGACCCTTCGCATCCTCAAACGTTAACGGGGGGGTATGCAAAGTAGATTTATGAAATCCCACTTTTATTACATGGAGTCATGTAGCCATTGCAGACCCCTCCAATTAAAACTATTTACCGTGCCACCCCAAACCCCCCCAAAAACAACTCATCCACTTGTCCGCTCTCCCACCATCCACACTTCCCATGATTCTCACCACTTGCCAATATCCTTCCATATTTAACTATTGCTATCCCTCCTGTTACATCTAGCACATAACCGTTGTTCATTTAATCTCTCGCCAATGTTCACTTGTATTAAATACCCACACCAATAATAGTTAAACTGACAAAGAAACTGTTATTCTCTAATCATAAACACTATTATCCTATTCAAATTGCCATTTTTCCAATTCTTCCTGCCACTGCAATTCACCAGAGCGCCACTGCAAGAAGAATCTTAGTGAACAACGACCTCCAACCTCCATATTTCTAGGTAACTCTATCTCAATTTCTCAGCAATTTATTTTCCAGATGGATTCCCATAAAGGAAAATAAATAGTATCTGTAGATAATCCTTTGCTACCCCTTGTTATTAATTTAAGTGAACTTCCATTGGTTGACACTCAATTTAAGATTGTAGAGATCAATTGTGAGTTCAATCTGTACAAACTTCATAATTGGGCATATCAAAATTTTAAAGATGTCAGTGATGAGTTTAGTTTTTTGGAATCCCTAATGCCCTAGTTCTGTTGCCATCAAACACATCATTTCCCAGAATTTGTCACATGGTGCGGATCTTGATATCTTCCCAGTCAAAGAGCTGTAATTGCTCAAAACAATGAAACCCTTTTCCATATTACAACTGAGTCAATTTTCCAAGCCCTTCAATTAAATCCTTAGGACTCCTTACACCCTTTTTATTCTGACCCTTTAATGGAAATTTACCAAAAAATCACTTTCCCATAGAGAGCTCGTATATTTGAATAATTTTTACCAGAAAACTCATAATTACCTAGAACTAACCCTCCTTATCCCTCTGCAACGTTTCCTAAGATGTCTAGGTAGGTTATTTCCTTAGTGTCTTGTTTATTATGATACCCTAGTGACCAGTGAGTTGATGAAGTCATCTTGAGATTTCTATTAGTATTTTCTTCTGGTAAAAAACCATCAATTATGTTAAACTATAGTCAATTTGTTATGAAACTAGCTTACAAAAACATAGAAAAGATAGATCAACACCTTAGAATTCAACGTCTTTGAGGGGGAAACCTCCTTTACATTACACAAACGAACAATTCTTGGATGATACAAATGACAAGACCTCCTTTCTATATATAGGAGTCTGATGGGTCATAATATAATCAGAGTTGACATAAAAATAATAATGTAAGGGCACGCTAATAACAATAGTGGGTTTCTATGGGGCACAATAATAAGAATATGGGCACTACACGAGCACAAAAATAGAATAAGGCAGCTGTACTAATAACAATAAGGGGTTACACTAGTAGTATAGGAACCTAACATGCCCCTCTCCTTCAAAAGGTGTTGTCCTCAACGCTTGAGTAGTTCTTGATGCTTCTATATAAAATTCTTATCCTCCCATGTGGAATCTTTAGTGGGTAAGTTCTTCCACTTGATGAGATACTCTGAAATTGATCGATTTCATAGCTGTCGGGTTCTTGTTTTTGTGACTACTCTAGGTTCCAATATGATTTTTCCTTCCTCATCAAGTTCTGGAAATATTGTTTGAACTATGATCTTTTACAACTTTTGAATGAGTGGCCACACTTCTTCATCCTTCTTCCATTCATCCATTGCTTCATTTATCCAATCTGGTTGGATAATAGAAATAACACAAAACAATGCTTCCACATCCTCATCCTTTCTTGAGAGTGCATCTGCACCAACATTTTGCTTCCCTTTTTTGTAGATGATTTCCAAGTCATAACCCAACACATTTGTGACCCATTTTTTTGTTCTTCTAAAGATAATCTTTGTTCTAAAACTTATTTAAGACTATCATGATCCATTTTTACCTTGAAGTGTCTTCCCATTAGGTAAGGTCACCATTTCTTAAGTGCATGTAGTATTGCCAACATTTCCTTCTCATAAATAGCTTGCTTTAGATACTTTCCCTTGATTGGACGACTTTCAAAAGCAATGGGTCTTTCATCTTGCATTAGAACAACACCAATTCCATTCCTGAAGCATCACATTCCACAATGAATGTTTTCGTGAAGTCCGGTGTAGCTAAGACCGGTGCTTGGCACATTGCCTCTTTAAGATGTTCAAAGGCCTTTGTTGCTTCCGGAGTCCATGAAAATGCATCTTTCTTCAATAATGTTGTTAGAGGTGCTTCTATTCTTCCATAATTCTTAACAAACTTGCGATAATACCCTGTCAACCCGAGAAATCCTCGCAGATGCTTTATGGATGTGGGGATTTTCCATTCCTTGATGGCTTTAATTTTGCTAGGGTCTACCTTAACTCTTTCATGAGATACAATATGAACTAGATATTCCACCTCTTGTACTCCAAAGAAACATTTGGATCTTTTTGCATATAATTGTTTCTCCTCCAATAGTTGTAGCACCCTGTCAACATGTTCAACATGATCCTTCCAAGACTTTCTCTAGATTAGTATATCATCAAAAAATACTAACACAAATTTTCTAAGGAACGGTTTGAAAATTGAATTCATCAAACCTTGAGAGGGTGCATTGGTAAGGCCAAAAGGCATGACCAAAAATTCATAATGACCCTCATGAGTTCTAAATGTTGTTTTCGGAATGTCTTCAGTCTTCATTCTAATTTGATGATATCCTGAACGAAGATCCAACTTGGTGAAGTAATTTGATCCATGCAATTCATCCAATAATTCATCAATGACAGGAATGGGAAACTTATCTTTAATAGTGAGTTTGTTGAG